>QANZ01021547.1:0-97455 GCA_003254925.1 Chamaecrista fasciculata | reverse complement strand
GAGAGAAATGAAAGGGACGGATGGGAAGAGGAAAAGAAAGGGGAGGAATTCGAATTGCCAAAGTTATCTGCCACGTGTCGCAATATGATTCGCCGGAAATCTCAAAAATCTCATCCGGAAGCAAACTTATCTGCCGCAAGTCGTTAGGAGTGATAACGACTTGCGGCAATCCGAAATTGTGTGCAAGCCGTTACCACCCCTGCCAACTTGCGTGCAAAAATACTTGCCGCAAGTCGCTAGTGGTGGTAGCGACTTGCGGCAAGGCAAAAAGCAAATTCAGCGCCGCCAAACAAAATATATATTAGTAAATATTTTTAAAAAAAATATATTTTAGTTAATATTTATTTTTTTAAATATATACCCGTCATTTTATCTAAATTCTTCATGTTCATTAATCATATTTAACTTATTATATATACATTTTTCTTCAATTTCAAAAGTAAAATTGCTAGTGATACTAAATTACTGAAATTGTTGGCTGTACTTTGTGTTGTGTTAATGCTACCAGTTTGCATCAGATCAAGGTATCACTCCTCCAGCAACAAGTGAAGCTGCTAATCATTGGTAGCATGGCAGTCCTTGTTCTAGGGTGAGTTTAACTTTGGGATGATTGTGATTTGTGAATGATATGTCAAAGACTTTTTCTTCAATTACTCTTAAAATATAAGTAAAAATATCATTTCCGTCCTCAAATTTTATATCAACTTTAAATTCTTTCCTCAATATATTTTAGTCAATTTTATCATTTAACTAACTTCTTTCAATAAATTAATGATATATTTCATTGTTTTTTTTCAATCTGAATTATGATTTTAATTTTTTCTATCAATTTTACATTATATATCATTAACAATATAAAGTCTATTGTTAATATTTGGCTAAAGTAAGAACAAAGTATAAAATTAATCACAATGTGAAATATTGAAGACAAAATTAACAAAAAAAATATTAGAGACGAAATTGAAAGTTGATGTAAGATTAAAAAACGAAAATAATATTTTTGCCTAAAATATAATTAGTTTGATAAGAATTAAGATTGACTCCTCATGCATAGAAATTATGATGTCATTTTTCTTTCCACTCTTTTTTATGGAAATATATCTGAACATATCATCAGGTCATAGATGATTAGTTGATTACCAATTGTCTATCAATAAATTAATTACGGTCATGGACTTTTTTTGTTACCACTTTTTGGCCAAAGTTGATGCACATAGTATTATCTATATTTAGAATAGATAAACAAAAAATACAAAGCCTTCTAAGAGATGAAACCATAAAATTTGCGAACTGGTCTGCACAGAGAACATGAGAGTGGAGCTCCTAAACAACAAACACTGGATTGACATGTCTCTTTTATCAAGTAAGATACTGTTTCGCTTCAGAGGTATTGAGAAGAAGAAGAAATGACACATCAGTATTTAACCAAGAAAAATGACAGATTGTAACGACATGGCCAATTTGAAACAAGTTGTATACATATAGAGCCAATCTAAAACAAATAAAACATTTGAGACTAATTTGAAATCTATCTCATACTTTGTGAGTATTTGACATTTCAAAAATCATTCAAGATTGAATAATTAGTGGCATAACTAACTTGACAAAGAAGAGCAACTGTGTACAAGAACAGGGAGGAATGAAAAAGAAGTGATATCCCCATAAAGACTACAGAGGGACAATGGAACAAGCGACTAAGAACTACTGAACTAGTAAAGGTCAAGGCACAAGCAGGCTCACCATTCCAATCAGCTTCAGAACTTGCCAAATATAAAATTCCAGTCAGGAAATAAAGAGTGTAGACCTGTTTTTTATTGAATAAATGTACATGTTCTAAGAAAAAGACAACAAATATGCTGTTTCCAAATGTTTGGTACACTACACTATCTAAATATTGCAAATGTTCAGGTGTTTCCCTGACTAACTGTTAGCCAGTATCATGATTTGTTATTTCCGTCAATGCATACAGTTTCTAGTATCTCTAATCTCTAGACTCTAATCTTCCTTATTTGTAAGTTCCTTTTCTCAAAAGGAAACCATTATTCTCAATCGTGACTTGTTGTTAGTTTCAGGATGAACAATCTACGTCAAAGGTTGCATACCATGAATGGTCCTCTTGAGACATGTCAGGTAACAGGCTGCACACCATTCCATGTATGGAACTCTTCATCGAAGTCATTCACTTTCCGGTTTTGGCTTTCTTGTAAATAAGTAACACCAGACCATATGCCGCGGATTAACAAAATGCTCATAAACACTACACTTCCAAGTGTGCATATCACCTACGTTACATAATTATATTTATCAGTACACAAGCTTTCAAAGGCAAGAGCATTAAATAGAAAATAGAAACCTCAAAAAGATGCTCATAAACACTAAATTTCCGTGTGTGCATATCACCTACGTTGAATAATTATATGTATACCACAAGCTTTCAAGGCAAGAACATTAAGTAGAAATCTCAAGAAGATGCTCCAACTATTAAACTAAAAGCTCTGAAGTTTATAAACAAGTAAAAAGTATCACTGTCTTTTACTCCCTGTCAAAAAGTTAACACAAAATAAACACATTTATCATTCCACAAAAGTTTTGCATGCATTACCATGTGGTAAACATGCCTCCAGACCATTGAACCGTAGATGTTCTAATTAGAATATTTACTAAAAAAGCAAATACAAGATGAAAACCTTGAAAAGTCAATTACTTAAATTGCACCCTGTGCTTATACATAATCCTGTAATTATATATAATCCTGTAATTTTAAAAGCAATATTTTTGCAATTTTCTGAAGAAGACAGAGATTGCAATATGCAAATCCTAGACTTACTCAAATGGAAAAATCATTGGCTCATTGCACGTGATATAGTTCCTAAATCCTAGTTGTCCAAGATGAATTTAATCAAAGAAAAATCTTGAGTAGTATAAAAATATTTAAATGCTTGTAGATGACTTAAGAATACTTGTTTTGGCCAGAATCCCAACTCTAAGAATCAGTTATCCATCCACTTTCATATTCTAATCAACATCACAATCTATCAAGTTCAAAGCATCCAATTTAATAAGGCACCCTGTGACCGTGAGGGTTACAGTCCCTCAATCCGGTTACAATGACTAGAGTAGAGAATGATTGATATGCAAGATATCGAGGCACCTATCCATATATTTTGGGTCCAATAATCTTATTTATCTGGATGTTATCATAATAAAGTTTAAGCAATGACAACGAGAAATAAATAGGCTTTTATACAATAATTAGGTTGTTTTAATCAAACAAACATAAAATGGTAATAGATTATGGATTAATAGAGACCAAGGATTGCATCCCCTTGACATAAATGATTTCATCAAAACGGGAAATAGATTGATACAGCATTAACTGGAAATGGAAGGATGGTATAGCAATCTTGTGGAATTTGGATACTGACACTTGACAATAAAGAGCATCACTTCCTATTTAAATCAAGGATGCCCTATGGATGGCTAAACTCAGGTAACCATGAAATTTGAACATACTAATAAAAGCATAGACCATGTTTTTGTCAAGCGATCTCAAGATGCATCATTAAATACTAGAGAGAAAAAAAAAGTGTCCAAATAATGGCAAGCTGAAATACTGTAAACAACTTCCATGCCCATCTAAAATAAATAAAAATACCTCAAGAAATGCCTTCAGAACCCACAAGAATGCAAGGACAAGGACCCCATTTACAGAAAATCCCACCTGCATCGCAAAAGATGTTTAACAAAAGAAAACCAACATTCCAATTTAACTACGAAGAAGCTTGTCTAATTATAAAATCTAGTTTTAGCCAGATATGGGAGGTTTTAAGTTTATAATTGAAGAGAGTAAATTGATGGCCATCATTTAAAATTTTGAGATTTTGAGTTAACACATTCACAAATTTCCTGCGAGGGAATGCCAAAAGAACTATGCAATTCAATGAATATATGAGACATAGAAACCCCAGAAGTCATAACAAAACTAGTAAAGTCCACATGAGAAATAATAGATAAGCTTGAAGGGTGGGTATGAGTTTTGGCAGAGAGCTGATACGATTGAATTAAGTTCAGAGTGATCGCTTTCTATTAGTTAAATGTTATGTTAACAAAAAAATTTCCCTAGTCCGTCACTTACACCCAGAAAAAAGACATGGAAGTTAGAAGAGAAATATACTTTACTTGAAAAGAAAGAATACGCTAAATCTTACCGAATAATACACAAATAGACCAAATTAGCTTAGGAGAATGATCCTTACCAGTTTCGTAGAAATGGCGTGAGGGAGGACCGATCGAACTGCTTTTCTAGCTCTCTTCGACAGCTTTTTGAACATATTGTGAAGAAACCTAACTAATAGATCCAAACTCCTTTCTTCCTCGTCATCGTCGCCATCGCCGTCGTCCTCCTCATCGTCGTCCCCGCCGCCTCGCGCGGAAATGATTGTGCGTCTCCATCTGCGAGGATCATCAACCAAATTACTCCGATCCTGAAACAGATTCAAAACGCAATTAAAACTGAAATAAGAACAAAATCACACAGAAACGTAATCAAACTACAAAAGATATCTCAAACCTGAGAGAAATCGGAAGGGGGTGATCTCGAAGCCTGCTGAGGAGGAATTATGATGGTTCGTGAAGCAGGAAGCAGAAGAGCAGATTTGGAGTGAGGGATTCGAAAGAGAGGAGGAAATTGATTTGTGAGAGAGAAAGTCATAACGGTGATTGCGCAGCCTGGTGACTCTAATTTCTGCCACCGTCTGTAGTTATGGCCAAGATTGAATCCACACAGAATAGTGACACAGTATACACTATACAGGGACGTCCTATGAACTATGAACTATGAAGCAAAGAATAAACCAGCATTGCCTCCATGTCGTTTTATCTACTAACTTGTCGTTGGTTTCTTTCAACAACATACTTAATTGAAAAAACTTATTAGGTACGTGAATTTACACCGAATCAATTAATTAGTCTCTGGATAATTAAAATATACGATTTAGTTTCTAAAATATTTTGATTATGAACTATTTGGTCCTTAGTAATGATTTAATCTTTGAATTTGAACTATTTTTATACTTTTTTGTCAATGAATTTGTACTAAATTAATACTATTTGATCATTGGATTTGAACTAATTTTATACTTTTTGGTCCGCAAATGAATTTGTATTAAATTAATATTAAATTGTCCCTGAATTTAAACTAATTCTATACTTTTAAGTTTCTGAATTTTTATTAAATTTATACTTTTTGTCCCTGAATTTGACTCAAGAACTTAGGGTGCGTTTGGTTTCCCATTTATCTCCCTTTATCTCTCCTTTATCTCTCATTACTCCTTTAATACCAGAGCTACAGTAAAAAAATCTTGTTTGTTTCACAATTATCTTCCCCTCTTTTATTTTTCTCCTTTATCTCTCCTTTATCTCTCCTTTAACTTCTCAAATTACTAACATATCCCTACTCAACTACCTATAATAAACTACTTTTTACTATAAAATAATAAAATACTCAAAGGGTATATTTGTAAATTGCATATTAAAATATTTTTATTTATTACCCTTACAACTTTCTCTCTCCATTCATCTTTTCTTACTATTTTTTTTCTTACTCACATCTCTCTCTCTTATATTATATTATATTATATTATATTATATTATATTATATTATATTATATTATATTATATATTAATTTACTTAAAAAATAATTTTAGTCTTTGAAATTATACCAACTCAATAAGTCAATACTTGAGTCATCAAAATATATAATTTTTGATATGTTGGTATCCCTTCCTCTATTTTTTCAATTATTTTAATAATATTTTTTAGAGTCAAAATTTAAAATAAAATAATTAAGTCCATGTTATTTACATTTTAATTCATGAAATAAAATATATAATCAAGACCCAAAAAATATAAATTTTGGTCCCTCTTGCAGTATATATATGAATAATATTTTTTGTGATGTAAAAATTTATGAACATATTTAAAAAACAGTAATGGGAAAAAATATATAATTCATTCCCCAAAACTTTACAATTTGGTTCTTCTTCCAGTATATATATAAGTAATATTTTTTGTAGTGTAAAAATATAAAAACAAAATTCAAACCACAGGGTCAATTGGTAATTTTTGAGGGACCTATTTGTATATGTATCCAAAACTTTAAAGTTCTCATTTTAGTCCCTAAATAATATGTATCCAGGGACCTATTTGTACTTTTTTGAAAAAATTTTGGGTCAATTGGTAATTTTTGTAAATTTGTTATGGTTAAAATTACAAAATAGCTCCAAAGGGTACCAAAGTGTCAGGTTTCAAACCACAGGGTACCAAATTGAAATAGGGTCAAACCACAGGGTACCACCGTGTAATATACATATTGGTCCATCATTCAGTATATGGCTAATATTTTTTGTTCTGCAACTACTGAAGAAGAAAATTTTGAAAAATACATAATTCATACCCTAGAAAATATACATTTTGGTCCCTCCTATATTATATACATGAGTAATATTTTTTGTAGTATCAAAATTTTAAAATAAAATTAAAATACGGTAAACAGGAAAAATATATAGTCTAGTCCCCAAAATTTTACAATTCACTACTCAAAAATTACATTTTGGTCCCACATTCACACCTCCATCCTCCTTTATCTTACCACTCCAAAAATCTTCTTTATTAACTTCCTCATTTAGTACAAATTTTGAGACAATCATTACTCATACTACTTTTTTAACACCAAAACCCAAAAAAAAATAATCACTCCTTTATCCTCCTTTATTTTTACCTCTATACAAATTTAAAATATCAATACAATTATTTCAACCCACCACAATCATTACATACCCTTTAAAATAATTTCACATCATAATTCCTCCTTTATCTCTCATTTTCCCAAACAACATTTATTAAAAACCTCCTTTATAACACAAATTTTTTACCTCTCCTTTATTACATCCCTCATTCCTTTATCCTCCTTTAAATTAACCTCCACATCCAAACGCACGCACCCTAAATCGTTGACAATTACAATACTTTAGGAATATCGTAATATATGTTGATTGACCAAATAGTAAATTTTATCTATTTAATTAGGTAGAGTAAACTAGTATTTTCATTTTTTTTAACTACAAATTTAGGTGAGTTAGGCTTCGAGGACTTATTGAGGATAGGGTAGGCCTCCAGATTCTATGAGCGCTTATAGAGATACTTACAGATCGCCTACGAATAAAATTCTCACATCAGCAGTGAAAAGTGAACTTCCAATTTTATGGGTTATGAGTCGATTCTTTACCGATTTGGTCAATTTGTTTGACAGTATTTTTCATCTTTCGATGCTAATGCTGATACTAAAGTTCTTCAATTTTTACTATTGTATTTGTACCTCGAATTACGGTAAATCATTGCAATTGAGTTTTTTCCTGAACTCTTTGTCCCCTTTAGCATGTTGTTAAAACGCTTATGTGGTGCATTCTTAAATGGACGGTTAAAAGTAGTTGCGGAGCTAGCGTTTTGGGTTGGGGCCGAAACTTTTTTTTGGTCAAAGTTCTATTTTGGTTTTTAATATTTATTTAAAATTTTATTTTGGTCCTCGATATTTTTTATTCCATTTTAATCCTTAACGTTTCTTATAAGTTTTATAATTGGTTCCTAACTATTGAATATGGTCACATTCTCTCATTTTAAACTCGAACGCGATGAAATCAGAGTTACGTGTTAAATTTGATGAGTTATTTCTTTACCCAGTTGGAGTCATCAACAAACGAGATCAAATCAAGCATGAAATTGAGCTCGAAAATAGATTGCTTGTTTTATAAATTTGGTCATATTTCTCTCATGTTCAATTTGATCTTGTTTGTCGAAGATTCCAACTGGGGAAAGAAAGAACTCACCAAATTTAATTCATAGCTCTTATTTCATCGTGTTTGGGTTTGAGACGAGAGAAATATGATCACATTCAATAGTTAGAGACCAATTATAAAGCTTATAAGAAACAAAAAGGACCAAAATGGAACAGAAAAATTAGGAACCAAAATGAAATTTTGGGTAAACATTAAATACTAAAATAAGATTTGGGCCTATTATTTCTCTCTATATTATTTAAATAGAATAAAATAAATCATGATTTTATTCCTACCTACACACACCAAATGGAACATAAATTGGGGGAGTCACTCCTTTGAACTTCTATATAATTTTTAATAATATATGAGAACCTATTTGCAATTACTACTAATTTGAGGTGGGCCACTAGGCCAATGCCCCTCCCTTCCCCACTGGTTAAAAGTTAAAACTCCATGCAAGCAAGAAAAATCGAAAAAAATAAAGTCCAAACGGTGCGTTTGATTGTTAAAGCCTAATCGAACTGTTGGAACTTGGAAGTTGGAACCAACGCACCCACACTATCCAGTAATGTGAACCAGTCTTGTCATAATTGAACTGGATAGAGACTCGGATAAGCATTCGGTTCACGGTTTGATTGGTTCAATCGGTTGAACCGTCGGTCGGACCGGATGACCCAATAAATAATTATTTTTAATATATTAAATATAAATATTTTATATAGTTTTTGTTTGTGGTTTAAGAGATGCATTTAATTTATTACTAAATACATTTCTTCATCTAAATAATATAATTTTTCTCTCCACTACCAGAGATTATAGATTAAATGCATTTTTTTCAAGCAAATAAATGGACTGAATGCATCCTAAACAAGATCTAATAAGTCATAAATTCATAATAATTAATTAAATTCAACATTTCGACCCTCAAATTTCAAGTTCAACAAAAAATAGAGAAAGATGACCAAATAAGAGAATATTTAGAGAGCATAAGCAAAAAAAAAAAAAAAAAAAAAAAACTAGTTGGACCACGGGTTCGGTCCAGCGGTTGGACCCCAGTTCGCTAGTTTTGTCCGGTTCAATCCGGTCCAACTGACAGTTTGATATTTTTGGTCGAACCCACTTGCTTTCACATTCAGTTGGCGGTTGGACCGTCCGGTCTGGTCCGGTCCGATTCTGACAACACTGCTTTGAACTGTTGTCCCTTCTTGAATTGTGGAATCGTTCGTTCACTCAATCTTTGAAGCCTAATTAGTCAAATCGTTCATTGACTTGTTCGAAATTGGTGTACAATGTAGAAACTTTGTCTAAATTATCTAAAAATAACATTAAATATATTTTTTTCTTTTGGAAAGAATTATGAGTTTTAAATAATTATTCTAATATTTAATTACATTTGAGAAGTGAGACAATTATTATATTATTGAACTAATGTTTTTTTAATTAAGAGATGGAGTAACAAAATTTTAGTCTAATAAAAGAAAATAATCTTTTATAAATCGATAAATGTAATTTGAAGGGTTGTTAAAAAAGATGGTCACATTTAATACACAACATTAACATTAACTTGAAAAAAATTACTCCGTAAAAAAAATGGAAAACAAACTTAGAGTAACGTTATAGTATTGCCATTTCATACTCGTAATCTTATATGCTATGATATCTTGATGCCTAACGTTTAGTAACGTTATAGTATTGTCATATGTCGACATCCAATATAACACTATTATCATATCATAAAAAAATGGTGTGATCTGGTAACAACAAAAAAATCATGAAATCTTAGATAATAGGGTTTGCAATGACATTTTCTAATTAAAGTTCTAATTTACCCCTTTTGTTGATTTGTTTTTTATTAAGAAAACTTGTTATTTTATCTTTAAATTTATACCGAGTCAATTAATTCGTTAATGAATCATCAAAATATACGACTTAATCCCCAAATTATTGCAATTATCAATTATTTGCTCTGTATTTTTGTTAATTACTGTAATTGTCAATGATTTATTCTCTCGGTAAATTCAAGTTTGTAATGAAGCAATTGGGAAAGTAGCATGTTAATTTATATATACCTAGTTTTGATTTTTGATAATTAAGTTATAGGTCTAGTAAGATTGAATGTGTAATTTAATATTTATGACCATGATGTCTAATAATATTAAAAGGGATTATTGATAAACTTTGGTCTCACTTTGTTAGTGGGCCTTTAATTCAGTAGTAGTGTAATGAGTAAGTGTAGAGCTATTGGACTGACTACTTATGATAAGTGGGTATTGTCAGTCCAATAGCCCATCATCACATACTAGGGTTGAGTCCCTCTCCGATCATTTTGACTTAGAAATTTACACATTTTTAGATAAGAAGAGATAAGTTAGCCTCTCCATGAAAATTTGATCAAGTTTATCATGAATTCAAGAGGTATATTTGATATCTAAATTGACGGTTATAATTAAGCACTCTAGATTGGATTTATGATTCGATTAGTGTATAGAAATAGTGTTGGGGCTACAAGAGAAAATAAGAAAATAATAGACAAGAAATAAAAATATTAGTAAAGACGGACTGCGTGGTATTTGGCCGAGGCACGGATATCTCGCTTTCTTTAAGGTAATTCACGCCCTCCACGGGTAGAAACTTTGTCTATAACCCCGGTGTAGTGGTACACGGACGCGTCACCCCCAGGATACAACGGCCAAATACTCGCCTTTTTGAGTCTACAACTTCTACACAAAGAAGTAGACAGGACTCTACTCCCACACTTTTCACAACTAGTATTGTTCATATGTCTTACACAAAAAACTCCAACACACTCATATATATATACACACGCATGAAACTTTTTCCTTTAACCAGCCGTTGGAAAAATTATTACTCTTTAATAAAAAGTTTATTACCACCGTTTCCAACGTACATATATATATATATTAATTGTATTCCAACGTATGTATATATATATACGTTTCGGTTATTGGTCCTATAATAATATACAATAAAGTTTCGGTTATTGGTCCACCAGAGCAATAAAAGTTTCGGTTATATATATTTTTTTTTATTTTATAATAATATACAATAAATAGTAATCTTCCAACATGAAAAACAATATTAAACAGTAAATATATTTCTATTGCCTATAATTGAATTTTGATTTCCCACAAGTATTTTTTATTGGAGGTATTTTTGTTCCATACACTATTGGATGTTAAATGTGAGCACGCTCCACAACAAAAAATTAAATATGGGTTCACCATATTGGAAGACTATCCTCTTCTGCTGGACCCAACCCCAATTGGTACCTATAATTGAATTTTAACAACAAAAGAACTCAATAGCTGCCCTTAACGTTTAAATGGTCATGCTTGATGAATTCCATATAAATTTATATTCGTACTATATAACTTGCTTGTTTTTTAAAAATATATATAGTAATTGAATGAATCTCCATACAGAAATATGATCCAAATCTAATAAAGAATTATTTGATATGAATTTAGTTAGGCATTTATGAAAAATTACTAAAAAGGAAACAATAGGAGCTTTCAGAGAAGAGATAGATATACAATATAGAGAAAGTTATACAACACTTTTTTTTTTTAAAAAAACAGTATATTAAACTAATAAATACCTTAACATAATGAGAGACAATATACAATGTTTTATACAACTTTTTATATTGCCCAAATCCATCTTCTACCGATCACTTATTTATTTAGAGAAATTTTAAAAAGGTAAATATTTATGATATTAAGACAAGAAAAACAAAATAATTTTTCAAGTAAAATCAAAATCACACCATCTTTTTATTTTTTGGAAATAAGCTAAATTTAGCAAAAATATTTCCCAGTATAATATTATTTTTAAAATGACATTAAATTTTTTTTTTTAATTTTGGAAAGAATTAAAAATTTGAATGATTCAAAGATTTTATTACCTTTGAGACAATTGTTATATTTCTTAACAAATATTTTTCCTCGATGGAATATATGGACCAACTAGAGGGTTAGATTTAGTGAAATAAATTATTTTATCACAAAAAAGTAGTGAATTAACTTTTATTTTTTTTTTAAAAGCAGTGCTTACATTTCTATGAACAAGATTACTTCATAAAGAAACAAAAAATATAAAGACAAGGGATGAAATGATAATTAGATTGAATGCAAACAGCCTAACATAAACAAGAAGTACTAACAAAGATACTAATTAATATTTACCAACAAGTGTTTGGTGTAGTGGTGGTTGGCGAGCTACATCCTACGTGAGAGGATTCGGGTTCGATTCCTAGAGTCAACATTGTTAGGAGGGCACTACCGTTTCGTCTTTGTAGCCCAAATGAGATTAGTCTTCGCTTAGACCGTTACACGGATAGGTGAGGGAAACCCATAACATTACCTAAGAAAAAAATACTAATTAATATTTATATTTATACATAAATAAATTAAAAAGTTATTTTGGCAAAAAAAAAAAAAGTAATCAAGCACCAGCTCAAGTTCCTCTTTTTGAGAACTTCCTTCAATTGTCTCTATAGTCTATACTCTAATTTATATATACTTTTATTAATCTTTTTGCCTTAGATTCAAATTACTTATCTTATATTCTTTAACAATTTCAATTCACACACTTTATTAATATAATTGTCAAAAAAACTTTAACAAAAAAAAAACAGTTTATCATGAACGTTTAAGTAATCAAGCATGGTCAAAATTATTTAAGTAATCAAGTAAGTTATATGAAATAAGAACTAGCACATGCGTTAGCCGTTAGGTGTTTTGGTCAATTTTGACTCTGACAAAAAAAGAATTATTTATCATAAATTATTATCATCATGATATCAATATATTATTATAGTTATTACTAATATATTGAAAAAAAAACTTTTAAAATGTAATTAATTTGGCGATCTTTGATGAAGTTTGAATAAAAGATCTAAAGTGATATATATATATATATATATATAGAAAATAGTCAAGTATATAAAATTTTCAGATTTTGTCTCTAAACTTCATCAAAATTTAAGTTTCAAAAAGTTATTTCTCTAATTTATTACTATGGATTGACCACCTTTTAAAGATAATCATTGACTCCAATAACACTTTGACTCATCTCAAGTCATTTTAGAATTATCTAAAATTTTACTTTCACCAACTTAACATTTTTATTTCGCTCATATTGCACATTGTACCTTTAAGATTTATCTATTTTTTGCGACTAATTTGACTGTCAAATTAGTTTTCTACTTGTATCACTACTATTTGGGGTATCCTCTAGAGAGTTTGAGTTTTCAAACTTTTAACATGAAATTAAAAAAAAGTATGAAATCTCTCATAAAAAAAAAGTATGAAATCAAATACTTTAATTAACAAATACTCTTACCATCAAAGTCCTTATTATCCATATGTTGCATTTGTTCACATTTTATTTTCTGCTTGCTAATATTTTTCATATAA
Organism: Chamaecrista fasciculata; assembly: GCA_003254925.1. Lineage (NCBI taxonomy): Eukaryota > Viridiplantae > Streptophyta > Magnoliopsida > Fabales > Fabaceae > Chamaecrista > Chamaecrista fasciculata. Next base: position 84,181 of record QANZ01021547.1, on the reverse strand, counting down.
TTTTTATTAATTCTTAGCAAGAGGATATTTTTCATATAATTTTTAATAATTTTGTTGCAAAAAATAAAATATATGTCAGTATTTTTTTAATTTAATCAACTACAAAAGAACAAATGCAGTTATTAATTTACACGTCATCTTATAATTAATGAGATTCATAATAAATATCTAATAAATTTTTTTGTTATGCTTATCTCTAATTTTTTTTTTCAATTCCAAATTTCCAATAGTAATAAAATAATTTTGTCATTTGTTTTTGAAAAGACAAAAGTACAGCTAGGAAATTACGTGTCATTCAAATTCCTATAGACTTTCAAAAAAGTAAAAAAAAAAAAAGGAATAAAAATTGAATAAAATGAAAATGGCTTCAGAAAACGGCAGGGTTCTCAAACTCCAAGGGCAGCTTTGTTGCAAGAGAAACGTGAAGAAGGTCAGTTAGAAGAAAGGCGTCATCTTGTCTGTCTTCTAATCCCCAAATTCCTCCCTTCGTTCTTTATATAGAATTCAGACTAAACCCCACAACTTCACACTTCACTCTTTGCTTTTCCCTCTCGCCTCTTCTCAGAATTCTTCATACCATTGGTATTTTCTCAGTTTCTCACACATCTTCATTCTTTTTTCTACAGTTTAGACAATCCTCTGTGTGTTTAATTCTTCATTCACGCTTGCATCTGAAACGAATTTGATCGAGCTAGGTTTTTTCTGTGTAGCATTTCCCTTTTCTGGGTCCCAATTAGTTTTTTTGTTAGCAGATAGAAATCTTGGGGTTTTTTGATGAAGCTGTTCGGTTTATTTTCTTTAGGAGCTGGGTTATGGTTTTACTGTTTTATATACACTGATTTGGGTTTTCGTTTCCCGCATTTTTTTTTTATTTCATTTTAATAGGAGTGAGACACCCGCTTGAAGAAGCTGATGAAGTAAGGCCCTTTTGCTTGCTGATTGTGAGTCGTTAACTTCCGGCGCCTGCTGGTTGTTTCTGCCCATACTGGTTCGTCTTCAATCCCTAACTTCGTCTTCACTATTCTTGAGTAACGCTTTTCATAAGCCTAGGTAGAATATTAAACTCTATTTTTCTGATTTGTCTTTTTCATTGCATTTTTGATTACTTTGAAAGGTACTTTCTTTTTACTCCTCTATGTCAATATTCCATTAACTTGTATAAAACATATGTCCAAAAACCGGAAAATAAAACGGAGTTATCTTTTGTTGCAGGTTTAGCATGTTGTTTTGGGGGCTACCGAGAACCTAATAACTTGTGTAGAGTTTGTCACTCTGCTGAGATGTCTAATAATCCTCAATTTCCAGGCTTACAGGTATAATATCTAGAGAACTTCATATAGATTATTATAGTGAATTTCTTATGCTTAATTGTTCTTTTAATATTGGTAGAATGTCATTGATGTCGCAGGCTTGCAGCATTGTGCTTAATGTTTAAACTTAAAATAGTCTCATATGCATTAAAGATTAGTGGCTTTGATATATAGCCATTCACAACCCTTTTTTGTTGGGGATGGCTTTAGCCATGATATCTATACAGCGACCAGCATTTGGCCTTTGCGCTGCCGATGTACAAACTAAAGAAAGTTACAGAAGTTATAGGGGAGGCGCAGGGATATTTTTTTTACGTGTAGAAAGTTTGTAATTCTTCTTATGCCTTGAATTTTTGTTTCATAAAAGATGAGTTTTTTGTTGCTTGTTCACAACGTGGCTTATTGATGTGGTGAGGGGTATCATTTCATATTGTTTTATACAACAATTCAAGATATGGCCTGAATGCCATGAGCTTGTACATTGTTTGTTTTTCATGTTATTGGACTCTCGTTCTGTGTTTTCCTTGGAGGCATTTTTGTGTCGGCATAGTCAACTTAGGTTTACCAATTAATGGTTCACCCTATTAAAGTTATAGACTTATAGTTTTTCTGGACTCTTGCTAATTTGTGAATGGACTCCATGAATGATGTGGTAGCCTGAGGCTTACACTAGAAATTTGTTCTCCTTAACTTCACGTGCCAATTCATTTTGATTTTGACCTGTTATTGGTCAAATCATTTTGTTTGCTAGAATCTTTAATCATTCTCCCTGTTCCCAGCTAATAGTTGCTGCTACTGAGTCTATACCTTTCAGTATTTCCCTTATCTTTTTTCCAGATTTCCTGGCTTCATAACTCATAAGGAAGTGGCTTAAAATTTTAGGTTGTTTTTTGAGCATGATAGGGGAGGGTCTATAATTTATGCACCACAGGTGTTATGTTTTTTCATATGTTTTCTTGAATGGCTGATTGTGCTAGTCTTTTTTGTTTCCATACATGTTATAGAGGTGTTCTATGTCGGTATGGTGCGCTGGGTTCTGTACTACTGGATTTACCTAAATGGTAATTGGTAATTAGTGCAAGCTACTTAATTAATCATTTCTCTAGTGCACATTATTAGTTTACTACACAAAATTACTATTTCATAACCGGTAGTTATTAGTATCACATTTGATTAGATTCTATATGGATTTAGTTTCTTTTATTTTATCAGCTTTGTCTTTACTTGTAGGGTTTTCCTTTTTCATGAGATGATACGCTTTGGCTCTGCATGCTGTTTTATTTTATATATCTAGTCTGTGTTTTCTGTTTCATTAATTGATCTATTTATTTACTTTTTCTGTGATAGCCGCTTCGGCCTCCGATTATTGGTTCAGTGGATCCTCCACGCAATTTTGCTCCACCCATGCCTCTTCAAGTAATGCTTATTTTATTACCATGGTTGCAAAATTCTGTATTGAAGTGTAGCGAGTTTACATAAACCTAATTGTTGGTTGTTGCCACAGTTCCGCCCTGCAGTTCCTGCACAGCAATCACAGCAGTTCATTTCTCAGCATTTTCAGCCTATTGGCCCTGGTGTTCCCCTGATGAATGTTGGAATGCCTTCTCAAAATCAGCAAGCCCAATTCATTCAACCAGTCCAACAGTTGCCTTCAAGACCTGGCCAACAGTTACCATTGCCATCATCGGCCATCCCATTACCAGTTGCTCGGCCAAATATGCAGTTCCCATCTGAATCAATGATGCCCCAACCTGATTCTCAAACTCCAAGTGGCTATACGCCAGGTTTAGGTGGCTCTGGAATTCCCCTCTCTTCATCATATACGGTAAAGTTTGGGCATTTATTTGTGGTGGATAGTAATCTTATATTTGAGTACTGATTCAATGTCTACATTTGTGCAGTATGCACCATCTTCTTATGGTCAAGTACAAAGTAATTTTACTATCCCCAGCCAATATCAACCTGTTTCTCAAATCCAAGCTCCAACGGTTTCTTCTGGGGAACAAGTTAGATTGTCCATGAGCACAGCCTCTGGTACATCTCTTCTGAGCAGTGGTGAACAACCTTCAATTCCAACTGTCACACCTCCAGTATGTGTCTTACTCATTCCTTACTTCATTTTTGTTCTGAGTTCTATCTGTGATACCATTAGATTTTTTTTTTTTTAATTTTTTTTATGTTACAGTATAGTTATTAGTCTTAATTTATTAATTATTTCAAAATTTTTGTTAACTTCAGGCAGCTAGTCTCCAGCCTAATTCCAGGAAGGATGGCTCAACAGACTGGGTCGAGCATACTTCTGCTAATGGGAGAAGGTATAAGATTGTAATGCTTGTTACTTATTAGGTTACTGATGTTGAGTGATGCAACCTTCTGATAGAAACATAGGATTGTTAGAGTTGAAGAACATGGTGAGGATTTAAATAAGCATTGTTGATATGCTATTCCCTTGGAGTAAACTTAGTCCTTGTAATCAAAATGGTATTCTGTACTTTTAGGGCATGTCTTTTATACTGCTTGGTGAAATATATGTTTTACTTGTTCCTTCTTCCACTTGTCATTGGCTGAGGAAGAATGAGGAAAGAATATTATGAGTGGTATGATCAGCAGCGATATGAGTTATTATTTATAAGTCTGGAGTTAAGCCATCATTAAGGTTTAAATTAGAGATGCATACTCTTTGTTACTGTTTCCTTTAATGTTTTAAGCATTTGTTATTAGTTTCCTTTATAAACCCTTGGCGATAGATTTTTTCGAAGTAGTAATTGAATAAAGTATGAGTAGTTGGTCCTTTTCTCCCTTTTTCCTCTCTTCCTTTGTCTCTCTATCACCGTCCTCTCTCTTTTTCATCTATTGGTCCTACACCAGTTCAATGACTGGTCTAGTTTTCAAAATATTCATTAAGAGTATGCTTAGCTTGCTTATCATTCTTAGTCTTCGAAAACTATAAAAGGTACTATTTTTTCTTTATGCATCTTTTGTCTTATGCTCAAATTAACATTCTAAGCTTATGTCAATATGAATTAACGTATATGGGCTTTCCAATTTTTTCTATATAGTCGACAACTGCTTGTATAATGATATGGATCTTGCTCTTCTTACTAGTTTCTCCCACTTAGACTTTTTCTCTGATAAGTAGAGGGTTAATTTATTGTATCATTTCAAAAAGGGAAAGACCGTTTATATACTGATGTATCCCCCAGTTTCTCCACTCTTGCTTCATATTATCAATAGTCTACAAATTTGTGATTTCTGGTTCTTGTTTTGGTGATCTGTATTAGTTTTGTATATTCTATAATGTATGACTCCATGTGTTGACTTTTTCCATGAGGATACCTTATCCTTCTTCCTTGTAATCTTTTCTATCTCTTTAAAAGCTTCATTTCATATGAATGGACTAGCTCACTGTATAATTTTTCACTTGAACTATCCAGATTCTACTACAATAGGAAGACTAAAGTATCGTGCTGGGAAAAGCCTCTTGAATTAATGACACCAATTGAGGTGAGTCATACAATTGGTCATGCTTTCATGTTGTTGAATGACTTGTTAGTCATATTACCACTGGGTTTTTTTATAGTGGAGGTTAGAGCAAGTGCATAATTTTTTTTGGTTTAATATGATATTAACTGCGGTCCACATATTCTAGTTTCATTTTTATATGCTTCCTCTTTGTCCAAGTCCGGTGAAAATTATCTGCTCCATTAGCTCAATCCTTACTGCACGGTTTTCTCTCAGGCAGGCTACTATCAGTATTGAGTTTTACATCATACTGTAAGGTCAGTGTTGTGACAATTTTGGGGGTGGGCTGTCTGACATTAGCCTGCTTTCATTTTCTGTGTCACTCATGAGAAGGATTTTCTATTTCATTTAATGTTTATAGCCATAAAACTTTTCTTTACTCATTGGGTTTTCATTCTTTTTGCGTTTTTGGTAAGGCTTTTGTGATTTAAATTTTGTTAACTTCTACATTGTTGTTGCATTTATACATTGTATAGAAAGGGTGGGTTAGTTTTCCATGTTTAGGTCTATGATTATGAACGGAGTTTGGTCTCATTTTCTCTTCCTATCTTGATTTTGCAACTTGCTATTTTTTATGTGATTTCTATGGTAGGTTAATACTATTTTCCATTTTGCTTCATCAGCATTGATGAAAAATTTTATATTGTGTCAATACTATTCATTGTTTGATTAATTGATGAGAGAGTTCTAATGATAGCCATCATTTTATGATTAGGAAATTTAAGTGTCAGTCAAATGCAAAGTGAATTTCCAAATACATTTGTCTCTTCTTAAGTCTAATTTGTCTGACGTTGAAGGAGATTCATTTTGGCTAAGAATTTGAGCATATGATGTCATCTGGTAGTATCATTTCTAGAACTTCAAAGTTGATGGCCTTTATATGTCTAAATCCTTTTTTTTAGAAAACCTTGCTTTATCGAAACTCAACATGTATGACTCCCATAGCTATAAAGATGCTTACAGGTACTTGCCGTGCTACTTACTCTATTGAGAGGTAGGATATGCTGTGGGTCTTTGCTGCTTGCTCTACCTACTGTATTGCTTGAATGTTAGTAAATTCTATCATTGTTTTACTGTCTTGATTGTTACTTCTTTTGTCTGGAGATTTCTCTTGACTTATAAATAAGTGAAAGATTGTCATTTTCCCTAGATGAATGAGTGTTACACTTGTTTCTAAATCTCGACAGGCTTATTTGTAAGTCGTCACTTTAAAATAATCTGCTTGTTACAATATTTAAACTATGTGTGTCCTTTTTGTAGTTTTTTCTACAAAAGTTTTATTTATTTTTTCTTTTGATTATGATAAATCTATTTGTATATGCCTTTTTTCTTGGGCATACTGTTTTGCACCTTAGATCCTATTCCTAGTTTTTCTGACATGGCGGTAGTTGATTGGGCTGCCTTGTATTTTTGGTGTGTGCACTTTAGTGTTTTGTGAATGTGTCTGCTATTATGATAATGGCATTGATTTACAATAAATTATGATTCTTGGCATGAGTTGGCTTTCCATAATCATTGGCTCTTTATCTTGCATCATCATCAAACTGCATATGATGTTATTTCTTTGGCATTCTTCTTTTTAGATATAAATTCTATTATTTTGGAAGGGTTTCTCTTATTAGGTAAAATTTCCTTTCCACTTATTCCATTCTGGTTATTCTGTCAGAGGGCAGATGCATCAACTAATTGGAAAGAGTATACTAGTCCTGATGGAAGGAAGTGAGTATTTGTTCTTTGGACATGTCTACACTATTCATTTGGGTTTCTGTTTGTAAATTATTTTTTAAGACTTTTGCTTAATCTATGATATTCTTTAGGTATTACTACAACAAAGTGACCAAGGAATCAAAATGGGTAATCCCCGAGGAACTGAAGGTCAGTCTCTTGAAATGGACGTCATGTTTAAAATATTCTCTGTTATTTTCTGTCTCTTTCTTTTTTACTCACTTTTCTTTTCTGCAAATTTTATGCCTGAAGTTGGTCCGTGAACAAATTGAAAAGGCAATTGTGAATGGAACACAACCCAATGCTTTACTGAATTCTCATGCTCAAGTACCTTCAGCATCTCCCTCTGTGGTTGAAGCAACACCTGTTGTGGATAATTCATCTTTAATTGGTGAAGGAGAACCATCAAGTCCAGTTTCAGTTGCTCCTGTTGTTACTACGCCTTCCAGTAATCTACATTCTGAGACAACTCCTGTATCTTCTGCCTCTCCTGCTGTAGCCCCTCTAACTGGAACAAATGCAGATGAAGTTGAGGCACCTGTAAACACTTCTGCACCGCTTGATGCTAATGTGGGCAGTGATGAAGCTTCTGTTGCTGATGTTAATACAGCTAGAACACCAACGTATCATCTATTTTTTTCAGTCCTTGATTTTTTTTTCTTCTTTTACTGTTGCTATTTCAATTCATTTTTGTTTCTGGTTAATATTGTAGGAATGATGCTGACAAGTTTTCATCTCAAGATGTTCTAGGTTCTGCTGATGGAGTTCCGGCACAAGATAACAAAGCACGCCTCTCTTGATATAGTTTTAATGTGTATCTGATGAATTTGGAATATGTTAATAGCAATCTGATTTATTATTCAAAATTTTGTAGGATATTAAGAAAGACACAATCGGGGAGAAAACAAATGACGTTCCTTCTGAAACAAAAGCAGTTGAGCCGGAACCCTTAGTGTATGCAAATAAGATGGTATGAGAGTGAAAATTCAATATTTTGATTATATCTATTTCCTTTGTTGCTTTCCTGGGCTTTGACCATCAGATATGCTTCCTTTCTTTATTAGGAGGCTAAAACTGTTTTTAAAGCTCTCCTGGAGTCTTCAAATATTGGATCTGACTGGACTTGGGATCGGGTACAGTGGTCATATTGATACAATATACCGTCACTTAGTATTTATTATATGTTTATGTATATTTTAATCTTTTAAATGTTTTGCTTCTTTATTTGCTAGAGACTGATCTTTCCATGTTTCAGGCTATGCGTGTAATAATTAATGACAAAAGATATGGAGCCCTAAAATCACTTGGAGAGCGGAAGCAAGTGTTCAATGAGGTAATCTTTAGGTTGATAATGGATGTCATTTTGGAGTGAATCATACTCATAATATATTTACTGGGGCTTTTGTGGCATCCTTTTTCTTCTGGTAATGTAGGTCTGCCTCTTAAAGATGGTACAAGCTATCTCTGAGGCAGTCATAATAAGGGTGCTTAGTCTACTTTGCTTTACCCATTCAAATTTCTCTTACGCAAAATTGTCTTAATAGGAATTTATTATTTACTTGTTTTAGTTTGCTTGTGACATCTGTAAGGGTAAGAATTTGTTGTCGAAACAACTGTCTATACTATAGATAGTGCTGAAGGAAAGAAATGTAGGAAGATATTTGCCTATTTTAACCTTATTAATGGATTAAGGTGAATCATGACTGTAAAAGAGATCTAGCTAACATCAAAATTGTAATATAAAGGCAAAAAATTGTTCTAGTTGGGGGCAAGGTGGATGGTGGAAACTAACCATACTGCTTTAGAATTAGCGAGTAACTTTATTACATGGGCTATATCCACATGTCACAAAATGGGAAAATTGTTAACAAAACTATCTTTTTCTTCAGTTCTTGAGTCAGAAGAAAAAGCAGGATGCTGAGGAAAAGCGCATGAAACAGAAAAAGGCACGGGAGGATTTCAAAAAAATGTTGGAGGTATGTACTATCTGCTTTGTTTTTACTTTGTATCTATGCAGTCTATTGCTTCGTTTGGTTTTATAACTTTTTGAAATACTTAAATTTCTCCAGGAATCCACAGAGTTGACGTCATCCATGAGATGGAGGTTGCTTTTTCAATTCATGATATAAGAATCTAATTTTTCCCCTTGCCCTTCTTATTTAAACTTCTAGTTGCAGTTTTATTTAGAGTGGATAGTTTAGTGATAACTTTCCTCTTCAATTGTGTTAATTCTTGGACAATCCCTCAGCAAAGCTATACCTATATTTGAAAATGATGACCGTTTCAAGGCTGTGGAACGAGACAGAGATCGGAGGGATTTGTTTGATAGCTTCATGGAGGAACTTTTGGACAAGGTGGATTCTACTACCTCAACCTCTCTCCAACATCTATGGCATATAAGTGCATGCTCTGGGTGTATTCATGTCTTTTTTTAAGTGATTAATCTAATTATTTTTCAACCATGTTTTCACATTGATCACCGAGTAAAATAATTAGCCTACTATGATCTGTATTGAATAGTGTATAACTAAATAGATTGGTAACATTAGTTTAAAAACTAGGGTATTGAGACAGTTTGACAAACTGCAAACAATTTCAATTTCTGCATTTATGAGTGACAAGTCTTGATTATTGATGTACTAAGGTTTGTGTAAGGATCCCGAGTGTGCTTCGGTAATCTCATTTTGCCAATTGTATGGATGCTTGCATACAAAGTCCCCCCCCCTCCCCCCTAGCCATTTGTATAATTCATATTTATAAATATGAGTCAGCTACCATAATCAATAAGAATCGAGTATCATGACTGATGTAGTATTGCCTTGAGCAACTCAGAAAACTTGTCAATCTATTGTAATGCTTTTGGTGTTCATTGGCTTGTGGGATTTTGGTCAGGAACGAGCAAAGGCACAGGAGGAAAGGAAGCGGAACATAACAGAATACAGGAAGTTTTTGGAATCTTGTGACTTTATAAAGGTACTTTTTTGTCTAGGTTCCAACTGATTTCTTCAGGTTTTCTATGCTGAAATTATACTGATCGTTCACCCCCACAGGCTAGCACTCAGTGGCGGAAAGTTCAAGATCGCTTGGAGGCTGATGAAAGATGTTCTCGTCTTGAGAAAATGGATCGCTTGGAAATATTTCAAGTAATTCTTCTTCATTTGACTTTTGGACAACTTTAGTTAACTTCAAGATAATTTATGTCTTTTGCCTTCTCCAGGACTATTTACATGACTTAGAGAAAGAAGAGGAAGAGCAGAAGAAGATACAGAAGGTGCTTTTACATTTGACTGTTTTGAGTTTTTGAGTTAGATTCTGCCTCTTCCATCTCCTTTTTATTGCACATCTACTTTTACTCATTCCAGTTCTCAATCAAAATAGGAAGAATTGAGAAAGATAGAACGTAAAAACCGTGATGAGTTCCGCAAATTGATGGAGGAGGATGTGGCCACAGGCACTCTAACAGCAAAAACTCACTGGCGTGATTATTACTTGAAGGTTAATTGCCCATCTTTATGTCCATATATAATCATCGTAAACTTTATGGTTTTATCAATAGAAAATAATAAACTTCCTGTTATATTAAGAGTTTGTTATATACATGTTTCTTTTTTCTGATTTGTTGCCTTGCTCCATTTAATGGGAAGACAATAATGAAAGTTTTGTTATGGGTCATATTGTAGGTCAAAGATTTACCTGCTTATGTTGCTGTTGCTTCAAACACGTCAGGTTCAACTCCAAAAGATTTGTTTGCAGATGTTGCTGAAGAGCTTGAAAAACAAGTGAGTATACTAAGCTTTCTCTCGGGATGATTTTGTGTTTTGTTTACTAACCTGTCTTTGAAATGCTTTTCATTGAACATTGAACAACTTCAGTTTAGCTTTATAAACATTGGCTTCCAATGTGATTTACATCAACCTGTTTCCTAAAGCAACATGAAAGCAATTTGGGTTCTAGCACCAAATCTCATTACTTAATCATATTAGTTTAGAATGATAATTGTGTTGATTGTTTAACTCAAATGAACTTGAGAATATCAAACTTTATGCCTCCTTCTAAAATTTCACTGAAGAAAGTGGCTCTTTCATTTGAAGCACAGACATGGACATGCAATAGCTAGGTAATGACATTTTGACATGTTAAAAGAATATTTAGAGTCACATACTTTGACTCATGTTTGAGCTGAATATTATTATTATTTGCGTTTTGACTTATGATCACAAGTGTTAGACACATATTACTGTTAGAGTAGTTTTGGTGTCGCAATTGTGTTAGACATGCTAGCAGGCTTTAAGTAAATGTGATTGTGCTTTATGACTTGCTAATTACCTATCTACCTTTGTATCTATATGTTACAGTTTCATGAGGACAATTGTGTTGATTGTTTAACTCAAATGAACTTGAGAATATCAACCTTTATGCCTCTTTCATATGAAGCACAGACATGAATAACTTGCTAATGACATTTTGACATGTTAAAAGAATATTTAGAGTCACATACTCCGACTCATGTTTGAGTTGGATTTTATTATTATTTGCGTTTTGACCTATGATCACACGTGTTAGACACATATTACTGTGTTAGACTTGCTAGCAGGCTTTAAATAAGTGTGATTGTGCTATAAGACTTACTAATTACCTATCTACCTTTGTATCTATATATTACAGTTTCATGAAGACAAGGCTCAAATAAAAGATGCAGTGAAGTTGTCAAAGGTATGACGTTGTAGTCTTTGTTGATTTCTGATTCTTACCTATTCTGATGTACACAATGTTATCATAATTTTCAGATCACATTGTCATCATCCTGGACATTTGAAGACTTTAAAACAGCTATATCCAAAGATATTAGCTCTCCACCTATATCAGATATCAACTTAAAGGTAACTCCTTGATCTCATTGGCGTATGTGTGCATTTGTGTATATTCTGTTATGGCACTTTCTGATATTGATTTGAATGATTGGTGTCTTGAACTTTTTTTTCTTAATATCACTTATTATTTTGGATTCTTCGCCTCATTCTTATATAGGACATGAAATATATGTTATTACATATTTAGAAATTTGACTATAATTTAGGTATTCTGTAAGTATACGTGTCAATTAATAGCATAGCCCCATTTATAAATTAGAGCTAAGCTTGTTTGATATGGCTTCTGATTTCTCATATTCTGATTACTCGGTGTCTTGTTTAAGTCTATTCTTTTTCTATATTGAAGATAGTTTTGTTTCATGTTGAACATAATAAGATGTGCTGGATTGGCTACAGGCTCATTTTTCCAAGTTTGAATGGAAAATGAATTATTTATTGTTATGATATTATAACTCATTTCAGCTTGCAAATTTGAGTATGGTAGTTCTGAAAATCATTTACTTAAGAGTGCCTGTGTTTGGACATTATCTCATTTTAGCATAACGTATAAAATACCAAGTCCAGAAACATGGCTGTAGCATTAATAAAACATACCAGAGTTAATATTATTCACCTCATTATTAATTTGTCAATCCAATCTAGATATTTTTTAAAATCTCTTTAATGTCTCATGACCTGAAAAATAACATGTTAGGTTTAGTGGGTCTAACAAACATGTGACTAGTATTTTTTTTTTTTTTTTTTTTTAATTTTATCAGTTTATTCCTACAACCATGCTGGTGGCGGAATAATTTTAATACACAACAACAATCAAAGCTTTTTTTCCATTAGGTGGGGTCGGCTATATGGAATAATTTTAATATAGTGTGCATATATTTGTAATGGAGATGATAGATGATACTCAACCTTATATTAAGATTACAGCTTGATTTTTGTTATTCAAGGAGTTTCTACACCCTTTATGTCTTTGCTAACCTTAGGAAATGTTAATGGACTCCATAAAATTCATAAATGGCAAATCGTTTTAGTAGAATTAAACTGGCGCCCCTTGATCCAATATGGCCAAACAAAAATGTTCAAACTCAAATTGGCAGCTAAGTTAAAAAAGAACTGTAGGTATGCTTTCTTTTATTACAAGAGCAATAGACTCTACATGAAGCAAGTTAGGTAGGCTCTGTCAGTCAAGATATTATGTTTCCCACATCTTTCCAATAACTCATTCCTAGAATTTTTTTAGGGGGTTCCTGGTGTCAGTTATTATGATTTCACAGCCTCTGGCATATTACCTCCAACTTGAACTCGAGCACCTTTTTTTTTTTTTCCTTGTTCCCATGGAAGTGATTTTAGGACTTTTTAACTAACATTTGCTAATATAATTTGTTGAGTTTTTTTTTTGTCTCTGCATGTCAAAGATTGACTTTAACATTATAATTTGGTTATTATGGTGAGTTGCCAATATAATCTTGATTGCCTTTATATCATTTTAGTTGAAGGATCCTTTTCTAATATATATATTCATTACATAATGAAGTTTCTGGCATAATATTTCTCGACTGAAAATATGCTTTGTTTTGGTGGGCGTTTTGCCCCTTCTGATGATCTGTTGTGGTTCTGTATCATCTTGCAGCTGGTGTTTGATGAGCTTCTTGAACGGGCGAGAGAGAAGGAGGAGAAAGAAGCCAAGAAGCGTAAACGTCTTACTGATGATTTTCTCAACCTACTGTATTCTATCAAGGTATTGTATAATGGACATCAACTAATAGGTGCTGTTATATCCTGATAGCTGGGCAGTAAAACTTCTTATTTATACTTTTGTATTTCTCACATTGTTGCAGGATATTACCGCTTCTTCAAAGTGGGAGGACTCAAGACCACTTATTGCAGATAGTCAAGAGTTCAGGTTTGAATGATGATAAAATTAAGCATAAAATTTGAAAAAGTGATGTGAAAAGGAGTTATGTTTATTGTCAATTGGATCTGGAAAGTTCAGTTTCAATCATATTATTACCTCTGATGGACATATCCAATTTAAGATTTAAAAGTATTTTGTATATAATTCTGTGTACTTGTTCTAGAAATTATTTTCTGATAGTTCCATTATTTCTTTTTCTTTGGGTATATGCTTTGTTTAGATCAATCGGAGATGAGATCTATTGCAAGGAAATATTTGAGGACTTCATTATACAACTGAAAGAAGAGGCGAAAGAGAGTGAACGAAAGCGTAAAGAGGAAAGGGTATGAATTATTTTTTCTGTATATTATCATTACTGTGACTGCTGCTGCTGCTGCTACTACTACTATTGTTCTTGTGATTTGAGTTTGTTATGTACTATTCCTTATCTAAAATTAACAAATATTTAACATATGAAGTGAATATATATATATATATATATATATATATTTTACTGTTATTAAAAGGTATGAAGTAAAACTTCCTTTTACCATACTTAAAAAGAAAGTGCAAATGTTTTTTCAATTACCATTCTGCTCGTTGCCTGATGACTAGTTTCAATGACCACAACTACGTTCACATCTGATGAGTAACACTCATTATACTCTCCTCTAGTCTAAACTCTAAACGTCAGTATTAAAAATATTTCATAGCACTACTGAACAAACTAGCTGGTATTTGCTGTTCTCACTGGACATTTTGCCAGATTCATTTGAGATCCTTCTGCAGATGAGGGCATCTTGTGCTTAACTTTTTGTGAACATTTTCCCCTCTCTTATTGTGCTGTTATTGTTAGATTTAAAGGTTTGAATAGTTATACTAATGCATAATGGTTCAAACATGACAAATGGTACGAGACTATTGAATGAAAATAACAAATAAATATAAAGTGCATAATTGATATGAAATATGAATTTGTTGGAAAATGTTTTCAATCATTGTAGAAAACCTGTGGAATTTTACTTTCTGGGAAGTATAAGGAAAAAAATCTTGCCTTTAATGGCCTAGTTATGAAACTGTATGACATTAGATATTGGCTTCCCATGTATGCTTTATTAGCAAGAGGAAAAGGTTTAACAGTATAGCTATTGAGCTTTGAGGTGTATCTTTCAGCAGGCAAAGAAGGAGAGGGAGAGAGAGGAAAGGGATAGAAGGAAAGGGAAGCAAAGAAGGGAAAAAGAGAAAGAGGAGGCACATAAGAAGGACAAGGCAGATAGTGACATTATGGACACAACTGAAATCCAGTCCTTTAAAGAAACCAAAAGATCAGAAGATGATGGCAGAAAACAACGGAAGCAGCATCAAAGTCCTGAGCATACTCATGAAACTGATAAACAGAGGTCTAAGAAATCTCGTGGACACAGTAGCGATCGCAAAAGATCTAGTCGGGTATGAAAATTTGTTACATGGTGTTTCTATGATAAATGAATGCGATTCTTTGTTGTCTAATTGATTGTTGTTCATTCTTTTTCGTTTGTTATGTATAAATGGAACAGCATACATCTGGCCGTGAATCAGACGGTGATGGGAGGCACAAACGACACAGAAAAGACCACCGCAGTAATTCTCATAGAGATGGTGATCATGGAGAGCTTGAAGATGGGGAGTTTGGTGAGGATGGCGAAAGAGAAAGATGGTAGTCTTGTTATCTCTTCCCTATGGTTTTGCTGCTCAATGTCTTAATTATTCCAATATGGGCGAAGGAGAAGATTTCCAGAGAACTGACATTTTATTGAACTGTTTTAGACATGAGAATTTGCTACTAGGATGATGGTTTAAGTTCTTAAATAGGTATCTGGCAAAAAACAAAAAACAAAAAATGTTCTTAGATGGGTAGCTCACTTGACTGCAACTTTGATGGGAGGCACAAACATCACTAGAAAGACACCGCAGTAATTCTTGTAGAGATGGTGATCATGGAGAGTTTGAGCATGGGGAAAGATGGTAGTCTTGTTGTCATTTCCCCTTGGTTTTGCTCAATGTCCTATTTATTCCAAATATGGGTGACCGTGAAAGAGGAGATTTCCAGAGAACTGACATTTTATTGAACTGTTTTATACATGAGACTTTGCAACTGAGATGATGATAGTTTAAGTTCTAGCAAAAAAAAAAAACTTCTTCGATGGGTAGCCTCTTTGACTGCATCCTTCATGGGAGGCTCATAGAGATGTTGATCATGGAGAGGTTGAAGATGGGGAAAGATGGTAGTCTTGTTATCATTTCCCCTTGGTTTTGCTCAATGTCTTGTTTATTCCAAACAAGGGACAAAGAGAAGATTTCCGAAGAACTGGCATTTTATTGTACTTTTTATACATGAGCATTTGCTACTAGGATATGATAGTTTAAGTTCTTACATAGGTATCTGCCAAAAAGAAAAAAAAGATTCTTAGATGGGTAGCCTGCTTTACTTTCAACTTCCATTAGAGGCATGTTCTTTATTACAGACTTTTAGTGCCTATTTAGTTCAATCCCCCACCCCCACCCCCACTCCCTTTTTTGTATTATATATTTATATTGTAATAAACTTCGATGCCATGTCCCCATATGGTCATGGTAAAAGAACCTCATAAGTTTAGCTTACTTCTTTTGATGGGCTGGGGACTATGATGCACATGATCTGACATGCTTTGTTTTCATTTTCTTTAGGGGGATTTTGAGTAATTTTAGAGGTAGATGATGTTGATGTATTTAAGATTTTCTTGTTGAGTGTTTCTCAGAAATATAGGATTCAATTCAAAAATATATCAAGAATTTCTTTGACAATGTCATCCATGATAGCATCTCCTATCTCCTTGCTTATCTCTCTATGTAGTTTTTGGAAATTTCCCCACTCTTCTAATAAGATACAGGATTCTCTACACAAGAAGTGAGAGATTCTGTTAAACTCACCACATTGTTTCTCCAACAAGCCAAAATGGTCACTATTTCCTTTATTTTCTTGGAATCCTCTGGCTTTTTCTACACAGCCAAACAGTGATTGCTTCCTCTTGTGAATGTTCTTTTTGTTTCTGCGGCAAAGAGAAGTTATGCCAATGATGTCCTGTAGCTTGTGTTTTTTTGCACGTCTCAATTTCAGAATATTTGAGTTCAGTAGTAGCTTTCTTATATATGTTGACAACATTGGGTCTCTTGCTGATTTTTGGGACAAAGTGGAAATAGCTGTCACCGGACACACTGTTCCATGAAATAAAATAGTAATGCTTGTTAAACTTTTTTTTTTTTGTTTGTGTTATATAAAAATGATTAATAAATACTTTTTATAGTATTTGAGTAATAATTTTTGTTTTGTAAATCTTTTAACAAGTATTTTCTAACTGTTAAATTATTTAACATATATATAAAGAGATAGATGGAAAAAGTTAGAAGTATTATAATGATTAATAATTATGAATGATAGTATCATTATTTTTTTAAGAAAAGTATTTGTACATGTCTATGCTTTTGAGAGATATATATAAGTTTTCGCCACTTTCCTATAACAAAACTTTTTGTTTAATTACTGAGAAGCAACTTAATTTTATGAAGGAACTCACAAGATACTTCTATTTGAAAACATTAAAGACATTTTTATTGAAAAAAATGGTAACTTCTCCCATAAAAGCTGATCAAATTAACATGAAATTAATAGATGCATCTTGATATTCACTAGATAATCTAATCAATTCCAGATTTAGATTAAGTTATTATATAGGTGTATACAATGAACATAAAACATTGTAAAACTAATTTACTTAATTAATTTTATCTGTCTATTGATTATTCTACTACATAAAGAACTTTTCCACCCACATTTTTTTTTAAAAAAATTGATTCTAAATATTTAAGAAGGTAAAAAAAATGTCAAACCTGATTTGGGTAACGCTTCTTTCCATTTTAATTCTTTGTAGTGTTGCTGCTGCTTCTCTATTCTGCCTATCCAGTGAGGTTTTGTTCCTGCATCAACCTGTTAGCTTGCTTCAGTCACATACACCCTTATACAATGCATGTGCATGAAATATTTCTTCCAGTTTAATAAACAGAGAAAATTACTGAATTACATTAATCTCATCTGGAGTTATTGAAATCCACATTCAAACTCTAGTTTCCTTTTATGCTAAATCCTCCTCTCTTCTAACATAGTAATTCATAGAACTCACCAAAAGTCCAAAATAAGGGTTATGGAAATTTGAAACGAATGAGTATATGGGGATACTGATGCATGTAGATTAAAAACCTTCATATACTTCATAGTATTATTCGCAATTTACTCATGAGAGAATCCTTTGAAATAAGAAGATTCCGTGAAATTCTTCAAGTGAGTCAGAACGAGTGTAAAACATACTAGTGAGTATAGTGAACAAATGTATGAAACATTGTCAACATTTGCAATGTTGATATGTCTTTGCTCGTTTTATCTTACTTTAAGAAACTTTACCGAATTCTCAGTTCAAAAGATTCGATTGCAATTTACTTGGAGGAAAACAAAGGAAGGGATTATGGGAAGTGTGAGTGAGTCAAAATGAGTGTAAAACACACTAATGGATTAATGTACAAAATATTGTTAATATTTACAAAATTCTCATTTCAAAAGATTGGGATGCAATTTAGTCAGCCGAAAAAAGAAAGGTATTAATTATAACTTCATAGGAGAATTTCTCACCTCTAGTCTTGTCAATTTGGGAAGTGTGAGTGAGTGAAACATGTTCATCTCAAGATTTGGATTATGTTGTTGATAAGGCAAAACCTTGGCTTCATGGTTAGAGTAATGATCATCAGATGCTGTTATCCCAACCTCACCCATGGGAATGAACTTGTAAAGCAATGACCTTAGCCTTAGGATCTTTGAAGCATGCAACAATCTCTTTCTACTAATTGTCTTGTGTTTTTTTTCATCATGCTTGATGATGGAATCAACACTATACCTTCTCTCTTTTAGGTATTTATGCAATGAGAAAGGTTCTTGTTGGTGTTGAAGATGTTCTTTTAGCTTTTTTGCAGATACAGCCTTGGATGCCTCCATCTTGATTATATTCTTGAAGCAGAGAAAAAGATTGAGCTTTGAGGACGAGGAAGAAGAAAAAGTATGTGGAAGCTAGCTAGCTAATACAAGACATATGATCTGTCTTTGATAATGATAATCTATTAATGTATGTAAAGTTTGGGGTTCAATTGGGAAGAGGACATATAATACTTTTTCATGGACCACAATCATATTTTAGTCCTTTACATTTTAATTATTTTTTCAATATAGTCATTCAGAGATTTGTTTTTTCAATTTAGTCTCTCACAAATCATTTTGTTATCAATATATATGAGCCCCTTTATACAATATTTAACTAATTTTTTTTATATTTTTTTGTTAATTGAAGGCATAATATCATTAGTTAATAATACAATATTTTATGTAAAATTATAAAAATTTAGAAAATTACTTATAGTGACTAATTTTACATAAAATATTGTATTATTAACTAATAATGCTACATATTCAATTAATGTTTTTATGTCATCAATTTTGGTTAAAACCTAGATAGAGGGACTAAAATTTATGACAAAATAAATTGTGAGGGATAAAATTGAGAAGAGCAATCAAATTAAAAAAAAAGGTGAATATATGAGGATCAAAATGATTTTTTAGTCCCTTTTTATTTAAAAATTTATTAAAAATATAGGTAACTATTATGACAATGATATTAAATATAAAATATCTATTAACCTAAGAAAACATCTGTAAAATATTATTGAAATTAATCAAAATGATTTAAATTAATAGCACACGCCTAAGGTTGAAGCTTGAATGGTGTTGTTGTAATTGATTAGTGGATTGCTTTGGTTTTGTTCTTCCTGGGTATGTGATGTGCTGTATATAGGACATGCTTTTCTCTTTTGGACGTCATGTCAAGCTTTTTGGGTTTAATTAATTGGTTTAGAACTATGAAGCATGGATACTTTATTTTGGGGGCGTGTCGCCGTGTCAGACACGTGTCAGTGTCCGACACTCGTACGACACCAACACGACACATATTCATAAATTTTAGAATATAAATTAATTTTTTGTAACCTTAACATGACATACAAGAGAAAATAATAATATATATGACATATATTATGAATAGAAATTGTAATTTTTAAATTTTTTATTAAGAATTATGAATATTTAATTATTTATATATATAAATATATGCCGTGTCGTGTCGCGTAATTTTGAGAGTTTGACGTGTCGCTGTGTCCGTGTCTGTGTCGTGTCCCGTGTCCGTGTCAGTGTCCATGCTTCATAGGTTTAGAAAGACCCCTTTTATTATCACTCTGGCATGTCCTTTTATAATTAATGTTTTTATTTTCTTTTTAGATTATATTTTAATACAATTTGATCATGTGGGTGGGTGTTACAGTGCAATCTGCAGTGGGCAATATCCATATATAATTGCTTTTTTGCTTTCAATAAAGGAGGAGACGATATATAACTAAAAGTATGAAAACTTCATCTCTGTGTATCCAACACTAACACATTGTTTTGTCAATAATTAGTTTAGTGGTCAAGAAGTCTAATCCATTTGTTAACATATGAGAAAATTTGAAACCCATTTAAAAAATAAAAAAAAAATCTGCATATTTTTATTGGTGAATTAATGATTTGGTCCCTAAATTAAAAGACAATATATTTATGGCCAAAATTCTATTTTGGTCCTCAATGTTTACCTTAAGTTTCGTGTGGTCCCTAATATTTTCTTTGTTCCGTTTTGGTTCTTAATGTTTTATAAAAGTTTTAGGGTAAATTATACTTTAGTACCATGTGGTTTGAAACCTGACACTTTGGTACCCTATGGTATTCTCCATTAACACTTTGGTACCCTTGGGAGTTATTTTGTAATTTTAATCGTAACAAATTTTTCAAAAATTACATATTGACCCCAAAAAATGTTCAAAAAATTAAAAATAGGTCACTGAATACATATTATCTAGGGACTAAAATGAAAACTTTAAAATTTTGTTGGGGTCAATATGTAATTTTTGCAAAATTTGTTATGGTTAAAATTACAAAATAGCTCCCAAGGGTACCAAAGTGTTAATGGAGAATACCACAGGGTACCAAAGTGTCAGGTTTCAAACCACATGGTATCAAAGTGAAATAGGGTCAAACAACAGGATACCAAAGTGTAATTTACCCAAAGTTTTATAATTGGTCCATAACTATTGAATATAATTATATCTGTCTTGTTTCAAACATGAACATTATGAAATCAAAGCTACAAATTAAATTTGATGATTTTTTTTGGCTAGTTGGAGTCATAAGCAAACATGGTCAAATCGGGCATGAAATCATATTTGAAAATGAGTCGCTTGTTTCATGAATTTGATTATATTTATTTCATTTTAAGTCTGAATGAGCTACAAATTAGTCTTAATGAATTCTTTCTTTGTCTAGTTGAGACTGTTGACGAATAATGTCAAATAGTATTCTAAAAGTTAATATTGATATTTTGACCAAACTGACTTTCATAGTATATTAAAATATTTATATTATAGAGTATCGAATATCATATACCTCTCATTTCAGATAGATAAGAGATAGTTGAAACAATGTCCATATCTACCTAACATTGGATAATTTTTTATTTTTACTATCTATACTCTATTTAATATTCAATATCCATGGAATATCAAATATGGGTAAACTTGACCAGATATCCTAATCCTATCTATCCACCCAAGGAAAAATCGAATGTGTAACCTTTTTCACATGGTGTGCCTAACTTGCCAACTAAGTCCCAACTTATAAATTAGAAAAGAAAAATACCGGAGATTCCAAACTGTTATTTTACTATTAGTATGTAAGAAAAAGATTGAAATATAACATTTGAGAAATATCTGAAACAGCTTTTGGGAAGCTTTATCTGAAGGAGAGTACCATATTGCGTTAGCCTCAGGAAAATGCTTTTGTCAGGTTTAACACTGAATACATCTGATCAGTAGTATTCAGAAAACAGAAACAGCTGCATGATACATACATATACATATATAAATACATATTTTTTGGTACATTGTACATACATACATTGATATATATATATATATATATATGTCTGACATTTTCACTCTGGTGCTGCTGCAGCATCAATCATAATCATTAACTACTCTCTCAATTGCTCCCTTCCCTCATGTTTCTCTCTTATTCTGTGTTCACTTTCTTTCTCACTTTCCCACTATCTCCTTTGTCAGTGCTTCATTTTCATGAAAAACAAACATACCAAATTCATACTTCAAATCTTTCTTATTTCCAAATGGACCCTTTTAAGTTTTCAGTTTTACCACCTCTCTGTTTTGTTTAGAAAACCAGAAAACAACATCATTATCATTTCAGCCCTCTCGAGTCTGATTATTGTCTTCAACTTACAGAACATAAGATAATTATCATTATGGTAAAAATGTGCCTGGAGAAAGGCTTAACTCACCCCAAAAGAGCTCTTAAAGGAGAGGGTTATCTCCTTATATATAATGTTAGAAGACCCTCTAACTAAGCGACGTGGGACTTCAACACGTCCCTCTCACGCCCAACTTGGGTGTGAAGCCAACGGGTTATTCCTAGGACAGCCCATAGTAAAGCTCATCCATCTCACACGCCCAGGCTTTGATACTATGTAGAAAGGTCTAACTCATCCCAAAAGAGCACTCAAAGGGAGAGGGTTGCCACCGTGGGTAACAAAATTAATCTTCATTCTTATACCCTTTAAATTTTTGGGTGCCCTCTTATTTTTTAGATTTTATTTTGATTAATTCAAACTTTATGTTATGTTACATACAAAAATATTTATATTCATAATATTTAAAACAAAAATATATTTGAGGGATACTGCTTACTTTTTGAACAAACAGGACCCCCTGTTGGTGATATAGACTTCACCTTTTTTTTCTTTTGGCAATTATAGACTTCACCTTTAAGCATGCCCAACTTCATCATGTTTTATTTTTTAGCTCAGCAAAAGTTTTTTTTTTTTCGTTTTGATTAAATTACTATTATTCAATGTAGGCTATTGCATACTTAATGTGATTGACCCAATATCTAAAGGCCCCACTAATAATACTTTGAAAGGAAGGTTTCTCTAGGCCTGTTGGGCCCTGAATCCTAATTTAGCATTTAATATATATATATATATCTTATTTTTTAGGATAATACCTTCTGACCATAGAAGAAAAATTAGGATCATGCCATAAAAGATGAGGATGGATCAATTGTAATGAGTTTCAGTGCAGGGTGAAATGGAGATGGCCCATTTAAACAAATAGGGTTTCAATTTTAATGAAATATTGTATTTTGCCATCTTCATTTCACACTTCAGGGTTATTGTAGTGAAATTCACTCGGGTGGATCCATCTCCATAAAAGATACCACTATCACTATATATATATATATATATATATATATATTTGAGCTACTTTTGGATGTGATTATTTTAATATATACAAAATAAATGCCAAATTTAAAATCAATATATATATATATATAATTAGGGTAAGACATATCTTTATGTTGAGTGTAGAACTTACAATTACCTTTGACTCTCCGTAACTTGAAATTTATTTATGACTAAGTTCTTCTAGGAAATTCTCCTAAAACAAATTCAATTATTTTTTGTAAAAAAAAATGGGACTTAGATACAATTTTCTAAAATTTTACTATCAAAGTTTTTAGTGAAAACAAAATGTATAGTAAAAAATGTTAACAAAACTCAACCATAAGAATAACAATAGTAAACATAAAAAAGAATTGAACTCATATTTTTCCTTAAAAAATATTCCATGGTAGTTGTTTGTTGGAGCAATTAAAAAACTATTGACAAAGTCAAAGCTATATTGTTTAAGTCCATCATGAAAGATCCCTAGTCCTTTATGTTTGCTATTAAATGACATTATCAGATAACATATTTATGTATGGTGAACATATTATGCTGATAAAATTATGCAAATAAATTTTGAAAATTCAACCCTCGACCTATTATTTGAATATAGATGGAACCCAAAATAAGAATTATAAGCTCACTCGATGTTGAAGTATTTTTAGTGATTCAATTCATAGACTTCAACGTTTGTGATTCACAACTTAAAGTGTCAAAACGTTATGTTTGTGATTCACAACGTTTGATGAATTGTAACATAGATATATATGATACAACAAGTGTCAAAAGGTTATGTTTGTGATTCACATGTATTTAGATCTCATGCTTTAATTTCATTTGATATTTGACTCAATGTTGGAATTATTAAAGTGTAATATTACATGATACTATTTTTTGCAATTTTGTTTATAGTTCTTTTAATTTCTAACTTATAAGATTTTGCTGGAAAAATTCCCTTAGAATTAATGAAACTACTTGTTTCTAGAACATGCACCCTGTGGACAAATTTCCGTCGTACAATTGTTGAGTTTGAACATATGTATACTTACTTTTCAATGACAGAACCAAAGTATGGTGTTCAAAATATTTTACTAATTTCACATATTTCTTATCCTCCAAATTAAATACTGTCCTAATATTATTTTATACCTTATCTTTTCTCAACTTGTTTCGATAAACATAAAGTCTATCCATTTTACCCCAATCAACGTAGCCTCCACTCGGTGAATTTCATCCAAAAGTCCACTTATTAATATAAATATTTATTAGCAAAAAATTTCTTAAAAATGCGATTTGGACGAAAATGTTGAGCTTAAGTTATGAATTAATATTCACATAATTTTCCACTTATTAATTTATGTAGTTTTTCCAATTAATTAAGATTTTTTTTAGAGGGTAACATTAGAATAATAATATTTTAACTACATGAGTGTGGTCTAGTGGTTCCTCACTTGGTCCCTTAACTAAGTGGTGTGGTTCGAATAACATCTTTGGATATAGAAAGTATTATGTGGTCAGTCGTTTATCCTTAAGTGGATGACCCTTGACGAGAAAATTAGTTGTTGTTTCCAACAACGAATATCCTTAGTTTATATAAAAAAATATTTCAAAAAAAGTAAATATTAATTTTCTCTAAGAATATTTGTAAAGGGGATTAACTTAAAAGTTAATGCTTTTGTGGAGGACAAAAATGGAATTTCATAATAAATTACAATATCTTTTATGACAACAGAGAATCCAATGAGTAAAATTCCATTTCAGCTTCAACACATGAATTGTCTATATAAATAGCCCCAATAATCCCATCCTCTCGATCTCGCAGTGTGTCATACTAATTGGCAGTTTGAGATTTCTAGAAAGCAAAGAAAAATATGTCATCTAAGAAGCTAAGTGCCTCCCTTTGCATGCAAGTCATCATCTTCTTCCTCTTGTTCTTCAATCTCACTCATGGAGGAAGACCTATACCTTCCTCTGTTATCATTCCAAATAAGGTGAGTTATTCTCTTTTGCTTTTGCATCATATAGTCTCAGAATTGCTTCAATTACTATATATATAGCCAAAGAAAATCGAGTCAAGTGAAAATGGATTAGTCTTCCATAATATAGTAAACGCATGTTTAGATCTTTTCTGAATTGAAAGAACTGCTTAATGACTCGAATATGATTACTTTCAGTAGAGTAAACATGTAGGAGACCAATATATATATATACATATTACATGCAAGCATTTCTCTTTAATTTTCTTTATTTTGAATTAAAAGTATTGATAATCAAGCTTAATTAATTTGATGTCTCCTTGAAGAAGGTTTTGGAGGTAGAGAGGATGAACACAGAGGAAAGATGTGAAGGCATTGAAGAAGAAGAATGTTTGATGAGAAGAACACTTGCAGCCCACTTAGACTACATATACACACAGAAGCAAAAGCCATAAAATCCAATATATATATATATATGTTGTAAAATCCCCTTTATACTATTTTGAAGATTCTGAGAAAATTTGAAATATATAAACAGATGTAATTTTGTAGTTTTTCTTTTTACCCTTACAGTTGCAGGCAGGAGCTTTTCATTGGATTGATAAATGATTTTCTTTTGAGTTCATCATGTTGTAAACCAAAGTATATTTCATATTGATTTTGGTAGGTTTGAATTTTGGGTATATTAATCATATTTTTATTACAGAAGTTGAGTCCTCCTTTATCTTAATTAACTCTTCATTTGCTTGAATCAGGACCAGAACACTTGTTCTGAATTCTGATATATATATATATATATATGCAAATTTGGTCAACTCATATATATATATGCAATTTATTCATATATATTCATTATTAGTTTATAGGTGAAATGTATTTAAGAATCTCATAGCAGAATGTTAAGGAAAGTGGAAAAGTAAAATTAAGCTAAGTAAGCATCAGCTGTAAAGTTTCCAACTTGTTCAGGAAAGAACAAACAAAATGGACCGAAAGTTACTTTGATTTCCAAAGTAAATGATAAGCTTCAAATCATGGAATTATTGTAAGTTTCTTACTATACAATCAATCTTAAAGATTTATTTTTCACCATTTAATTAATATAATGAAGAAGCATTTATAGGACTTGATATCTTCTTCCATTTGTTCAACTAATTAGGCGTGAATGACCATGCTATGATTTATTCTAACAATGTTTCTGTCAATTTTTTCTTTTTTTTTTTAAAAAAAAAATCTAAGGTCTTTATGATTCCACATATACCCAAAAAATAATAAGTTCTTCTTGGAAAAGTTGAACTAAAACTTAAATCTGTCCTTAAGATGCATGTCATCACCAAGAAGTTTTCAGTTTCACCCATCGTTTATTGGACAAATAAAGGGTTAATTAAGACTATTGCTCTTATT
The DNA here is from genome assembly GCA_003254925.1 of Chamaecrista fasciculata. Lineage (NCBI taxonomy): Eukaryota > Viridiplantae > Streptophyta > Magnoliopsida > Fabales > Fabaceae > Chamaecrista > Chamaecrista fasciculata. The sequence continues at coordinate 58,051 of QANZ01021547.1, read as the reverse complement.
CAAAGGCATAATTAAAAGAAACTAATTAATTATCTCCTTGTAATGGATAATTTGTCACGTAACCTTTAATGGCATTGTTTGAGAAATATGGCACAAAATAAATGGAAGCCAAGTTGCTTATACATCCTTTTTGACTTTGACATGAAAAAACTTAAACATCAACCATGCTCATGTTTCAATCCACAAAATGGCAAAGGAGATTGGAGCAATATAATACATGATTACCAATGAAGTAATCACGAATTAAGTATGATACTTTAAAATTTTAATATTTAAATTTCGATGAAAAGAGAATGTAAATGAGATCTTTTATATTATATTATTCTCAATATTTAGATAAACAATGTTATAAAGAGTGCGAGTAAAAGTTTGGAGCTCGGTATGGCTCTCTCTCCTCATTTAATTGAGAGTAGAAATTTAAATCCTAATAAAAATAAGTAGATCCCAACTATTTGTGTGAGAAAAAAAAGTTTATAATGCTTGTGCGCTCGAGCTCTCTCTATCTTATCTCTTTTCAATTTTGTTCTTTATATGTTTTTCTTAATGTTCCTCATTTTACCTCATTTTTCAAAATATTCATTTTGAGCAATGAACAAAAAACATAGTCTTATTAGACACCACTTTAACACACCACTCCATGCTTTAATTTAAACATGAAAATTTCATATTTATTGTGCATGTGCCTTTGATTGACATTCTGGACAAGATTTTCACGTAAAAGCATTAAGACACTCATACCATCACCAAGAAATTGAACACTCCAAAATGTTGATAAATGAAATTGATATGATTTAAATGAAAAACAGACCACTATCATAAATGTAGGGGTGGCAAATGGTTGGGTTGGATTGGTTTTGGGTTGGGTTGTAAATGGTTGGGTTATAAATGGGTCATTGACCCATTTATGACCCATTTATATTTTCTAAATGGGTCATGGGTGGGTCATGACCCATAAAATTAAGGGTTGACCCAACCCAATCATAAACCCATCTTAAAATATTTATATTATTTAATTTATAAACTAATTAATTAGAATAATTTTTAAATTATTTAAATTTAAGACTAAATAGTATTTTTATTCAGATTTTGGACTGATTGACAGTTTCCACCTTTTTCATATTTTCAAAAATTACATTTTGACACCAGTTTTTTAAAAAAAATTCATTTTAGTCCTCAAATATCATGATCTAGGGACTTTTTTGTAAATTTTGAAAATATTTAGGGGCATAATGTAATTTTTGCAAAAATTTGCAAAATTCATCTTCCTTCCACTTAACTCACAGTTTGGTGGGACTAAAATGCATTTTTTTTTCAAATTTAGGACTAATCTGTAATTTTATCCTTTTTCCAATATTTTTCAAAATTACAATTTTGGTCCAAATTTTTTTTTATAATTTTCATTTTAGTCCTCAAATATTATGGTTTAGGGACGTTTTTGTAAATTTTGAAATTTTTTGGGGGGCATTTTGTAATTTTTGCAAAAATTTATAAAATTGCATATTTACCCTTTCATGAAACTATATAGTTTTGATACAAATTTGGGTTGGGTTGGGTAACCCATGGGTTTTACCCAACCTAACCCAAATTTTAATGGGTCAATTTTGAACCCAACCCATCTTAACCCATTATCTAAATGGGTTGGGTTTGGGTTGGTTAATTTGTTGTTGGGTTGGTTGGGTTGGTGGGTAATGGGTTGAGATTGCCACCCCTACATAAATGTAAATGAAAACTGATATATATTCTACAGAAGATTTTCATGTAAAAAGCATTGAGACACTCATAACGTCCATCACCAAGTGCTAGAATCCACACAATGCCATTCTATATGGACCCTACATAGTATTATACCCTGTTTTGACCTAAAATTAAAAGCTTCCATTTCTTTAACTCTTTCTTTCTTTCTTTCTTTCTTTCTTTCTTTCTTTCTTTTGTGTGTTTACCAAAAGGCTTGTATGTACTTGAATGTTCTTCATCATGGACTGGTCTATTGCGTTATTGGGTAACAATATCATTAAGTTGGCATAAAAGCATGATTATGACGCCTTGATATTTGATCACCATTTATGGTGCTTGTCTTTTTAATTTGCTGACTCTGTATCTCCATGATCAAGCGCATGTCTTCTTTTTGGGTGGGTTAGTCTTCAATGTACTTGAAACCCAACAACATAAGCTTCTTGTTCTCTTTGGATAAATAACTGCGTAAAAAAAAATGAGAAAAAATAGTTGACCAAAAAAATATGATGTGGACAGTTTATCATTTACATTATTCATATAAATTTTAAAAGATAACAAAAAAACAAATCTCAGGTCAACTATTATATTATGACTTATTTCACAATTTTTTTTAGTTAAAATTAATCATTTTCTTTTATTTGCTTGATCTCTGAAGTTTCGTTTCGATTAATTTGGACTCGACATGTGATGCACATCTGACTATGATAAGAGAGTCTCTCAATAAAAATAATTAGATTCACTAAATAATCTGAGTGTACTCTTAACACCAAAGATATTAGATATGTTAAAAGGTAAAGACATAACATAATGAGTATGTCACATAGTAAAACTGGGACAAACTCATTGTGAGTAAAATCTTATTGGTTTCTACACTTGTGTTAATTTCATTGAGGTAACTAGTGCTATGGGAATGCGTTAATGATGCTGAATATTCATCGTTAGAAACATCTCAAACCAATTATAAGCTCCCCTTATTATTCAGTCCAAAAAAAAAAGTTATAAGGTCCCCTGAATTGAAACCTTGGGATTATATAATTAGATGTTCTAATTTTAGCCTCTAAATTGAATTAATAAATAAAATCAATGTTTTTATCTGTATTAACTTAAGCCTAAATTATTTATAGAGCTGTTTGCTTACTTTTGTGGGAAAACCATTGGCAAACTTGGCAAACACATCTCTTACTAGTTAATAATATTGGTCATAGGGCAAAAGACTTTTTTCACCAAAATTGCAAAATGAGAAACTTTTTTCTAAAATATATTCATCAAAAGAAAAAAAAGAAGAGATTTTTGTCAAATGTGACATTCTGACTGTTGAAGCAGCCTAGGCTCTCTGACTCTCTGTTGTTCCGGTTTCAGAGGATATCTGGAAAAGAATTTGTGATTTGGGAGGTGGATATGAAGGAGACGGTGAAGATGGCGTCATCGTCGATCATGAGAAGGAATAATAAGAGGGTTTGAAAATTGAAATTTAGGGTTCTTGATAAAATGCATGATAGGTGCTTGTAAATATGCCTCTTAGATCCCAAGTTTAGCGTTTTTGCTTTAGGATTAATGTAAATCAAGAACAGCTATTATAAGTTACTCTAATAGTCTAATGAATCTTTCTGAGTTTCGTTTGATTTTATGGTGAATGTTTATTTTTATTTTTCATGTGTCAAAAGATTTATATTTTAAATGTTGATTATTCTCAAACTATTGAGTATGATCATATTTATCTTGTAAGTTCAGATTTAACGAGTTAGAGCTCGTGTTATTTTCGAAGAGTGCTTTTTCTATTTAATTGATGACATCAACAAACAAGACTAAATTAGATATTAAAAGTATATCATTTGTTTCACGGTCAAACAAGTGAAATTGATCATATTTTTTCATTATAATTCTAAATGAGACAGATCCGGAGCTATAGGTTACTCTAAACAAATATATTTTATTGCCTATTGAAAAACATGAGAAGTTACATGATTTTAACGAGTAGGTTCCCTATCCAATTAGGACCGTCAACAAATGACATTAAATCCGATATCAAAAGTGAGTCACTCGCTTCATGGTTAAACAAGCAAAAATTGTCATATCTCTTTCGTTTCTAATCTGAATACAACAGGTTCGAAGCTAAAGATTATTCGTAACGAGTCATTGCTTTACTAAATTGGGACTATCAGCAAATAATGTCAAACCCACTTTTGAGCTTGATTTGATCTCATCTGTTTATGATTTAAACTGTGCAGAAAAATCATTCATTAAGAATAACATGTAACTCTAAATTCGTCGTATTCAGATTTGAAATGAAGTACATTAAAAATATGAAGAAAAGTTTAATTTTATAAAACATTTTTTAAATATTAAAAACTTAAAATTAAAAGTAAATCTCAAGGAATAAAATAAAAATAAAATCTTTATTAAACCAATTGAACTTTTGTTCTCCTGGTAAGTGGTAACTTTCCTTTTTCCTTCTTTATCTAATCTAATTTAGGATTTATCAGACTGTTTTCCTGTTATCCGTTCTACAATGGAAAGGAAAAGTCACCATGACACTCAGATGGATGCAACATTGTAAATCTAAATCATCTTGTAAGGAAACGAGAAAATGACCAAGAATTCATAAAGTAGTATTAGGCAGAGGCTTTAGTTTACTTCAATGTCTCAAACAATGAAACTTTTCAGAATTACACGGAATGAGAGATATTCATTTTTAAAGCCCTATGGAAAATGAACTTTTGAAAAGTTTTTTAAGTACCATATAAATCACAACCATTTCTTTTAGAAAGGAGTGCATCGGAAAAGTTTTAAAGCACATATGGCATATAGAATTCACATCAAAGTCCTGATTTTTCCAGCAATATTTAGCATCATTGAACTCCAACAATGCCATTAGTTCAAAATCTCAAGATAAAACACATCAAATTAAAGAAGCAAAGGGTACTCAATGGTTTTCTTTTTTCAGAACAGAAAAAAAATCCTTAGGTAATTACAAACCAAACAGGAAGCAAAACACCAAAAGCAAAAAAAATGAAATGCCACACCTTTATAGAGTAATCATGGGCAGTGACTGATGCCACCAATTGATCCTCAAATAATTTAAAACCTGTGAAGAGAATGGTACATGTCAAAAATAACTAAAGCAAATTCCCAGAAACAGAAGAGCCAAAGGAATTAATTAAACTACCTTGTTTTTATAACAAACTTCTGAGGTGGCTGTTCTTCCAAAAGACACATTTTTCTTTCATATAATACACATACATAATATAAACATATATGTAGAGTATATAAGAACATGTCATCTTTCTTTCTCATCAATAGTCTTTGCTATCATTCTTCTCTTTCTATATCTTCGATCCTATTCCATCAATGAGCAACCTGAACACTGTGAAAGAAGAATCTTTGGTTACATTCATTATCAATAGACGACATCTGAATATATCCAAATCCAATATTTCAAAATATCAACAAATATATTAATACCATTATATCTTAAAAGGAAAACATATGAAGTTAACTCAAGGCATCCTCTCAGAAAGGATATTATTGGATAGAAATCAAAACGAGGCACATAAAAGCCTCCGTTAGGAAACAAAATGAGGATAAATGAAAAGAGAATTAGAATAAATTAAATAAAGTAAGATAACTGCAAATGAGAGAGTAAAAAAGATCTTATAAATAAGATTGGTGAGTATAGCGTGCATTTCTACCTTTTCCTCAAACATCTTCTCTATGGTAGTGTTAAGGTCACCCTCCCAGTGAATATCATCCTCATCCAGTGAAGCTTGAATACAAATCAATATAGAGGCACTTATGAACCCTTGCGAGAAAAATTTCATATTGGGACATTGAGCTAGGATCACTTTTCTCAAAGATGGGAATCTCAAAACAGAATTTCCTGTATAAAAGCTTGATAGGCTTGTCAGAGAATTCAGAGATAGCTCTCTTAGCTTCTCAAATATTATTTCATCTTGAGTTGATTCATCTCCCCCTTCAGCAATAATTCCTTTTATTGATTCACAATCCTCTATGGACATTTTTTTAAGTTGTACCAAACTCTTGGCAGTGTCGGATGTGAATAAATATTCCAATCCATCACAGTTTTTAACAAGCAACTCTCTTAGATTGGAGAAAGATACTGGAGACTCCACTAATTTTTTTAAGCTGGAACATCTGCTTAATTCTAAGATTTTGAGATTTTCTGGGACTGTATCCAGCCAGGAGTTCTCCAAACCAATGGAATTGAGTTTAATAAATTTTCCAATCTCAACCCCTTTAATTGTAGAAGTAGTCTCTTAATTTCACTGTCAACTCCAAATCCTTGAGATGGGAATACTTCCTCGAAGTTGCTGCAAGCCACTGCAAGAGTTTCTATGTTGGGCACCTTTTCAAGGAACCCAATTGGCAAGGTATCTCCCTCTTTCACATTGTGAAAGCAGTACAACTGAAGGCGTATTACTCTAGTAAGGAGATTTGCAGCATAGTCTGCATGCCATTGTTGGGCGGAAGCGCAACCCACACAAGAAATAAAGGAAGAGGAAACGGAGAAACGAACACAAATCTTTAACGTGGTTCGGTGCCTCAAGACCTACTCCACGCCCCCCTCTGGGACAAATTTCACTATCTGTAATTTTTGCACGGAAAAATTACAAACCCTCCTCAATACAATTTTTGACCGGAGAAAATTGCAAACTCTCTCTCAAAAATGACTCACAACTACCCAAACCCCAATACACCCATTAGGATTTCTATGTAAGTTGTGGTGCCTTAGAAGCTCATATCTCACTCATATTTATACAAGCCTCACACCCCCTCAATGTTTTTCCCAACCGATGTGAGACTTTCAATGACTAAGCCCAACAGCCATAACATCATGGTATCTTTCTTATTCAGTGACAATTCCTCTAAGTTAGGAATAACCTGTAAAAGAACATCATTATATATACAAGAAAATACTGGTAGCTAGATGAATCACTCTTTTGTAAACATTTAAAAGGCAAATTTACAGCAAAGGGATATTGCAAGAGACAAGTATATGGATCATACTTTCATATGAAGTTGTAAAACCAATGGTACCTTTTGAACTGAAAATAGGGGTTGTAACTCCATTGAAATAGCATCGTGATCGTCTGGATGTGCTTCCTGGTAGCTTTGGGATTCTAAAGTGAATACTTGCAACTTACCACAATGATAAATGCGTAAATCTTTCAATATGGGGCATTGCAAAATGTGTTTCCCGTTGTAAAAGCACTTGATCTCTGGCATCATATTTAGAATCACTAATGTCAAACAAGGGAACACAAACATGGGAAATGTTCCTCCAGCTGCTTCTCCCTCGTCCTTCTCAACAATTTCCACCATGGCCATACACATTTCTATTCTAAGGTACATGCTCAAGATGATGGAAATATGTAATGCTCAAGGCTTTGTCTATGGAATCTTCCTTTGCAATGGCAAGCCGATGACCGGAGCTTCCAATCATCTTTGCAAATGGTAGAAGGAGATGGTCATATTTGACCGTAATGGTCCTGCAGCTATTGCTAAGTATCAAACTCAAAGTGAGAATGCTAAAGGTGTGATTTTTATTTTATTGTTCACTTAATTATAATGGTTAATTTATTCAATTATTAATTATGGTTATTCATTTCCTTTTTTATAAAAAATTTAAATCCTCTACAATTCACTCATTTAAGTTTCTCTATAATTCACTAAGAGAATGAAATGAAATGTATGGTTCCATTTAATTTACTCTCTCTCTCTAAATTACAGAAATTCAAAATGAATTATAAAGGATCTAGCTTGTTCATTATCGAATTAAATTAATAATGATAATGTCAATCTTTCATTGTTAATCTCAACTTTTTTTTTTTAGGGAAAATGAAGTATGAGAATATAAGAGAATAAAATCTTCAATTTAAAATTTAAATTTGATTTTAAAAGTAACTTAACTCTCTAGAACTCTTATCTTAAATCTGAAATTATAGTTGAATTTAATATATTGAAAATATTTAATATGATTTTATAAAAAAATCCCACTATAGATCAAATTCTCTATATTTTTTTCTATCTCACGTCTCTTCACATGTTGGAATGGGGGATGATGAATAATGTACCAAAAATTCAATAAAAAATTATTAAGTTATCATGAATTCTAAAATTTGGGCTAAGCCCAATTGGTTAATATTTGGGTATTTGGACTTCAGGAGTAGTGTGTTCAAACCCATATATTATCACATTTTTTCTAATCTTCCTTTCTTTTTCTTTTTCTATTTTGTTTTTTTGTTATTTTTTTAAGTTTATTTATTTATTTACTCTCTTTTTTCTTTTTTATATTTCTATTATTATTAGAATGGTTTCTTTATTTATTTTCTTGGCCTTTTATTTTTGGATTCTTTTGCTAAATTTAATTTTATTTTAAATATCATTATAGTTTATCTATTTGCAAAACTACCCGGACAAACTACGGTGTTCATAGAAGTATACCGTCTTAATATTTTAGGAATTAAATTGTGTATTTCAATTTTTCAAAGACCAAGTTATCAACTCGATGATCTTTCAAAGATTGAATTGTTAGTTTACTCATATAGATAAATACCTTTGGTACATCATTGATTTGATGATTTAAGATTGATAAATGGACTATGTGTAAGCCTCATCTATGGAGCATCCTCATCCTCTTCATTTTCATCTTCTCCAAAAATTTTCTCAAACTTCATTGTTTCTTCTTAGAATTTGGATGCATCAGATGATATTGTTGATATGATTGTTCTAGTTATATCTATAAGAGATTATATATATTTTTTATTGAATAAATTTAGGGTAAAATCTTTAATTTCAAACTATAAAATATAATATAAAAAGAAAAAAAATAAATTCTTTTGATTTTTTTCTAAAGGACAAGGACTAGATAAGGAAAAAGTTAATTATAAAATGTAACATAAATGTATTCTTATGTGTATAAAAAAAAATTCAGAATGTAAACACCTCATTTGGTCCGAGTCATTTTTGTAATTTTTGAAAAGTTTTAAATAATAATAATAATAAATAAAATAAATAAATAAGTAAAAGAATAAGAATAAAAAAGAGAAAAGAAAGAAAAATGACAAACTTGCGATATTTTTTTTTTGATTCAACAACAGGATCTATAAAGGGATAAAAGAGTCTAACCCTAGCAAAACTACCGGGATAGGAGCTAGCGCTTTGAAATGACAGTAAAATTCTTGAAGCCGGAGTTCATGTCGCGAAATAGCAAAACCCCTAGGGAGGAGGGCGCATATGTCCTTTGAAACCGGCAGTAGCAGGGATTTGACAGACTGGGAAACCAGGGCATCGTGAAGTACTCCTGGTTTGTTAGAGGCAAAGTAGATTGTCCTACTTGAATCTCTGAACTGGTGCATGACAATCTCGCGAAGAACCGTAAGCACGAACAATTGCTTATCAATCTCCTTCCTATTTGAACGTTTCCCAAGGAGATTAAGAGTACAAAGGAGGATATTTTTGCAAAGGAGATATACAAGTCAGGGGCATTTTCGTCATTTGTCCCAAGGAAACCCTAACCCTTCACATAAATTTAGCCACTCTCTCATTCACATGTGCCGTGCCTACTTTCTCCATTCTCACCAATTCATCAATTTGGTCCCTGTTCTATCTTCCTCTTTACCACGCTTCCTCTTTCTCCATTCTCACCAATTCATCAATTTGGTCTCTGTTCTATCTTCCTCTTTACCACGCTTCCTTTGCCATCCCCAAGTAAGAACACATGATGGATCAAAGGAAAGGATGAAATCTCACGATTTTATCCAATGGAAGGTCGAAAGGATGATGGAGAGATGGAGGGATGAAAAATGACGATTTTGAAGGCTATAAAAGAAGTGTGTTTCAACTTAGTAACAGGAGGAGAGTTTTTGGAACAATCTTATTTTTCGCCTGGGATCTCTTGAGTTTTTCAGCGAACTCTTGAGTTTTCCGATCAACTCCTAAGTTTTCTGGTGAGTATTTCACTTTCTAGCTAGTGAGTTTGAGTTTTCTGGTGTGTTTCTATATATAGGGTTTTGGGCAAGTATTTGTGCATTTTCTTGTCGGTTTTTTTTTTTTTTTTTTCTGTCTTGCGTTTTCGTCCCTTTTTCTTTTTGTTTTGTGATTGTGTTTATTACATTTTAGTGCAACTCTATTGGTTCAAGGACTAAAATGTAGCGATTTTAAGTCTTCTATGTGTTCTTTGTGTTTTTGTTCTTGAGGCCCATAGAAAAACTCACATTTAAAACTATATAAATAAAACCCGTGTATTGTCTGTCTTCTGTGTGTTCTTTGTGTTTTTGTTCTTGAGGCCCATAGAAAAAGTCACATTTAAAAATAAAAATAAAACCCGTGTGTTGCCTCTCATTTATATCTTCAAATTTCTCTTGGATTTTAACTTGTGTAGATCTGAATGTGTATAGGAGATGTGGCTCCAGATCTGTATCCCCTTGGGTGTGTTGTCCAAGTATTTTACTATCCTGTATAGTTTGTTCTAGGAGTTTCTTGGCTGGATCTCATTTTTTATATGTATGCTATGTTTCATCTCCTTGATGTACCTATGACTTCATGCCATTTCTCTTATGAATCAAACACTCTTCCTTCTAATCCAAAAAGAAAAAAAAGTAACAATTTCACTCAGCCACCTCTCTCATGTTCCCCACTCATTTCTCATCTTTTCTCTCGCCTTTCTCATTTATCTCACTTTCAACTCTATCAATATGAACATGTAATCTCTCTCATTCCCTCTTGCCTCCCAATTCTCATACTTTCATGAATTAAATTGAAATCGCAGGTTCGACAGATAATTGCAGGTTCAGTGGTGCAGGTCGACGAGGGTGACAATTGAGAGACTTGTGGCAGCCCTTTTTTCTCATACGATTTGAAGCTTGGGCAGCGAGTTATAGGTAAAGACTTGAGTTTTTTTTTTCTTTCAAAATTCAGCAAAATACGCAAAATCATAAGACTTGTTCTTAACTCATTTTCTTACCAAGTCAGTCTAAGTTTAAGTGACTTTTCAAGTCTGTATAAAACGTGATCAGGTTTGGCTATGTAAAAACTTAAAAATGTCCATTTTTACGATTAAAATCACGAGTTTAAAAATTATGGTTTTAACCAAAAATGGAATATCAAACTATATAAAGAAAACTTTTATATCAAGATTTTAAATTTAAATATTTTCCCTTTTTAAATTGTATATATAAACAAAAATACATTAATGTTAGTTTTTTTCCTTCTCCATTGATTGTACTTTGGAAAATATTGAAACATAATTCTATTTAACACTTGATTAGTTCAATATATACAATCTAACAATAATCTAATTATATTTCACACTAATTCACTAACCCTAATTAACATGAGTTCACTAATTTAATTCTCTATTTGACAAATATGTTTACCACTTCACTAATCAAATTCTATTTAACTATAGAAATTCATTATAATCTAACAATAGGCTAATTAGGCCAAAAAAAAAAACAATAGGCTAATTGTATTTTGCGTTAAATTGCTAATCCTAATTAAATTCATAGTTCAATTCACTTTGATTCAGTAATCTAATTCACACTAATTAATTATTAAATTGTTCATTATATCTATGAATTTTTTTTACTATTATTGTGATCAATGTCTACTTTATATACTTAATTATAATTTGATGAAAATGAGTTTTTACTTGAGTTTTTTGTTGGTTAAATATATTTTAAGAGTTTTCAATATCAGTTCGATTAGTATTTAAAATTGCATTAAGATTCTAAGTTTTATATCATGGGTAAAAAAAACTTTGAAGCTTCAAAATTTGATAGACAGATTCTAATAGTTTTTAACTTTGCTCACTTATGACTCTCGAGTTCTAAATTTTGATAGACAAAACTCTTGAATTTTCAAATTTTCTCACTTAAGACCCTTAAAAAACATCACGTTTTTGAAAATTCATGGGTCCTAAGAGAACAAAATTAAAAGTTCAGAAAATTTGTTTATTAGTTTTTGAAATTCAAGGATTCTAAGTAAATAAAGTTGAAAATTTAAAAAGTCTGTTTGTCGAATTTTGAAAATTCAAGAGTATTTTATGTCCCTAACTTAAAACTCAAGGGATCTTTAGTGTAATTTAACCAAAATGTTTTACAAACATTCATAAATGCATAATGTGCTCAAAGGGTTGAAGGGAGATAGTGCATCAAGCTGTTCGCAAGGGCCAACTTGATCCTCTTCCCCAGGGATCCCAGATGAGGAAACGATAGGGACATGGCAGATTATATATTGTTGGTGTACAAAAATGAGAACTTTACAAGCTTCTCAACTTTAAGCAATTTTCTCCCCAAATCTTGAAGTCTTATCTTTTCATCAAATCCATAAAAGGAATATCAAACTAAAATAAGAAAAAAAATATTATATCATGATTTCAAAATTGGATTTTCCTTCCCTTTCTGAATTATACACACAAGAATACATTTATATTAGATTTTATAAATAACTTTGTCCTTATCTAGTCCTTGTCCTTTGGAAAAAAATCAAAAGAATGTAGTTTTTTTCTTTTTATATTAGATTTATAGTTTGAAACTAAAGATTTTACCCTAAATTTATTCAATAAAAAATATATATAATCTCTAATAGCTTTGACTAGTAACAATCATATCAACAATATCATCTAAGGCATCCAAATTCTAAGAAGAGACAATGAGGTTTGAGAAAGTCTTTGGAGAAGATGAAGAAGATGAGGTCTACAGGTGTTTTTTGCTTTGATTGCTCTGAGTGCTCAATATACATAGTCATAGGCTTAGCCTTAGCCTCCTTCTTTTTCAATCTTTTCAGCAACATTTTTTGTTAATAATGAAAGATTGACATTATCGTTATTACTTTAATTCGATAATGGACAAGCTAGATCCTTTATAATTCACTCTGAATTTCTCTGTAATTTAGAGAGAGAGAGTAAATTAAATGAAACCATACATTTCATTTCATTCTCGTAGTGAATTACAGAGAAACTTAAATGAGTAAATTGTAGAGGATTTAAATTTTTTATAAAAAAAGGAAATGAATAACTATAATTAATAATTGAATAAATTAATTATTATAATTAAGTGAACAATAAAAAAATCACACCTTTAGCATTCTCACTTTGAGTTTGATACTTAGCGATAGCTTCAGGACCATTACGGTCAAATCTGACCATCTCCTTCCACCATTTGCAAAGATGATCGGAAGCTCCGATCATCGGCTTGCCATAGCAAAGGATGATTCCATAGACAAAGCCTTGAGCATTACATATTTCCATCATCTTGAGCATGTACCTTAGGATAGTGTCTTGAGCCCTAGAGGTTTTTCTTTGCTTTGATTGCTCCGAGCTCTCATTGGTAGCCATAGGCTTAGCCTTAGCCTCCTTCTCTTTCAATCTTTTCAGAAACATTTTGTCTTTCCATATCCTTCTCTCAAGCTCCTCAATGCTTAAGTTCTCTTTAGGACGTTTTTTTGTTCCAAGAGGTGTCTTCTTCTCCCACTAAAGCATCATTGTCTCCTAAGGCTTCTTCGTTCGCTCGCTCTTCCATTAGAAGGGTCAAGAGAGTCTCGAAATCATAGTGATCCATTTTGCTTTCTACAAAATCTATAGGTGAGCATTTGGTTAAATATCGGTGAATGCATAAACCGAATTAGAAAAACATGACTTTTATGAAGAAAGTCTGGGGATGAAGATATCACAAACATTTATTGTTACCAGTAAAATTATGTCATTAAAACGTATTTAATGACATAATTTTATTGGTAACAATAAATATTTGTGATCACTTCATCCCCAGAGTTTCTTCATAAAAGTCGTGTTTTTCTAATTTGATTTATGCATTCACCGATATAAAATCGAACACTCACCTATAGATTTTGCAGAAAGCAAATTGGATCTCTACGATTTAGAGACTCTCTTGACCCTTGTAATGGAAGAGAGAGCGAACGAAAAAGCCTTAGGAGACAATGATGTTTTAGTGGGAGAAGAAGACACCTCTTGGAACAAAAAAACGTCCTAAAGAGAACTTAAGCATTGAGAAGCTTGAGATAAGGATATGGAAAGACAAAATGTTTTTGAAAAGATTGAAAGAGAAGGAGGCTAAGGCTAAGCCTATGGCTACCAATGAGAGCTCAGAGCAATCAAAGCAAAGAAAAACCTCTAGGGCTCAAGACACTATCCTAAGGTACATGCTCAAGATGATGGAAATATGTAATGCTCAAGGCTTTGTCTATGGAATTATCCTTTGCTATGGCAAGCCGATGACCGGAGCTTCCGATCATCTTTGCAAATGGTGGAAGGAGATGGTCAGATTTGACCGTAATGGTCCCGAAGCTATCGCTAAGTATCAAACTCAAAGTGAGAATGCTAAAGGTGTGATTTTTTTATTGTTCACTTAATTATAATGATTAATTTATTCAATTATTAATTATAGTTATTCATTTCCTTTTTTTATAAAAAATTTAAATCCTCTACAATTCACTCATTTAAGTTTCTCTGTAATTCATAGAGAGAATGAAATGAAACGTATGGTTTCATTTAATTTACTCTCTCTCTCTAAATTACAGAGAAATTCAGAATGAATTATAAAGGATCTAGCTTGTTCATTATCGAATTAAAGTAATAACGATAATGTCAATCTTTCATTGTTAACACAAAATGTTGCTGAAAAGATTGAAAGAGAAGGAGGCTAAGGCTAAGCCTATGGCTACCGATGAGAGCTCAGAGCAATCAAAGCAAAGAAAAACCTCTAGGGCTCAAGACACTATCCTAAGGTACATGCTCAAGATGATGGAAATATGTAATGCTCAAGGCTCTGTCTATGGAATCTTCCTTTGCAATGGTAAGCCGATGACCGGAGCTTCCGATCATCTTTGCGAATGGTAGAAGGAGATGGTCATATTTGACCGTAATGGTCCTGCAGCTATTGCTAAGTATCAAACTCAAAGTGAGAATACTAAAGGTGTGATTTTTATTTTATTGTTCACTTAATTATAATGATTAATTTATTCAATTATTAATTATGGTTATTCATTTCCTTTTTTATAAAAAATTTAAATCCTCTACAATTCACTCATTTAAGTTTCTCTGTAATTCACTAAGAGAATGAAATGAAATGTATGGTTCCATTTAATTTACTCTCTCTCTCTCTCTCTCTCTCTCTAAATTACAGAGAAATTCAAAATGAATTATAAAGGATCTAGCTTGTTCATTATCGAATTAAATTAATAACGATAATGTCAATCTTTCATTGTTAATCTCAACTTTTTTAGGGAAAATGAAGTATGGAGAAATGGAGAGGCACCATGTAAAAGATTACAACATTTGCATGATGCAACACTAAGTTCTCTATTATCTTCTCTGATGCAACATTGCAATCCTCCTTAGAGATGATACTCTTTGGAGAGAGAGGAAGTCCCACCATGGTGGCCCACATGGAGAGAGGCTTGGTGAGCCGAGATTGGGTTTGGCATGGACCAAGGCCCACCACCTTCTAGGAAACCCCATGATTTGAAAAAGGCTTGGAAGGTTCATATGCTCACTACTATTATAAAACACAGTTCCCTTATTATTGGATGTGCAGGCACAAGGTGAGGAGGACGTGGTATTGGGCAAAGGAAGAAGGAGGAGAAGAAGGTAATGAGGGATTGTGTTTGAGTGTATGTGTCCTTTTCTCATTCAATGATCCAATTGTATATATAAACAAAAAATATACTAATGTTAGATTTTTTTTCCTTCTCCACTGATTGTCCTTTGGAAAATATTCAATCATAATTCTTTTATTTTTCAGTATTAGATTTTATAATGCACAATATATATATCTTTGTTTTTTTAAAAAAATTATAGTGTGATTACTTGTTTATTTATTGAATCATGATTTTTGTAATGCAATTTTTTTTTGGTAATTTGGTATTCTGTAGTTGAATTTGGGGAAAATGTGCTTTTATTTTTGGCAAATTTCATGGGAAGTTTGAGAATGAATGAGTCTCTTCCATGTAGAGACCAAGCTACAAGTTCTTACAATCATTCACCTGCATTATGATTGTAGTTGGACAACTTTAAATATTACTAATAAAAGTTTGATTCAAACTTTTTAACTATGCACTAATTTTGTAAGTGAATGGTACTTACTATGTTGTGAATATCATGTCCAATTGATATATTATATTGTAATCATATTGAGTATTTAACTATTAATGAATTAGAGATTTATGAAATGATATGACAAAATTATAATAAAAAAAACTTGTGACAGAATAGTGACTAGATCACTAGATTTGTGATTGAAAGTATTCTATCTAAAAAATAGATTGTTTAGTGACGACTTTGTGACGAAAACGTTTTTATTACGTGACAACATTTTTTTTTGCGTGACACAAGAATAAGCAGAACAAAGGGAATATCCTAGTAAGCTTTCATTTCAGAGATGATCAGTCGGTTCTAGATTTCAACTTGTGTGAAGATAGTCCTCAAAATAAAATTTTTTAATTAACCCAAACTTTTTCGTTGCAAAATGATATTTTCCTAATAGTGATGAGTTTATCATTTAATTCACTCTAATTGGGTAATTTAATTAACGCTAATTCATTAATAAATTGTTACACATATCTTTGGAATTTTTAATGTTGATGTCTATGAAGCATGAACACTTCATTTTGACAGCGTGTCACCGTGTCAGACACGTGTCCGTGTCTGACACCCATACAACATCTACACGACACATATTCATAAGTTTCAGAATATAAAATTATTTTTTTGTGACTTTATCATGACAAACAATAGAAAATAATATTACATATAACATATATTATGAATAGATATTGTAATTTTTAATATTTTCATCAAATTTATGAATTTTTAATTATTTATATATATAAATATGTGTCATGTCGCATCATTTTAAAATTTTGGTGTGTCAATGTCATGTCCCGTGTCCGTGTCAGTGTCCGTGCTTCATAGGTTGATGTTAATGTTCATTAATTACGCTAATTCAAAAGTTGTTACTTGAATTTGTTTTAGTTATAGATATTTTTTTTAGATTTTTCAATTAATGTTAGTTTGATTAATATTTATTATTAATTTGATCATGATTTGATAAAATTGTTATGTTTATTTTAAAAAATTTCATAAAATATTTAAAATATACAAAAAATTTAAAAAAAAAAAGACTTTGCATCATAAAAATTATTATATAAAAGAATATTACTGGCGAGTTTATTTTTAGTCTAATAAAAGTAATAATAATAATACAATAACAATAATTAACAATGACAACTATTTGATCATTTTAAATGTCAAAGGAACTTTTAAACAAAAACAAAATGTCAAAGGAATAAACAATAAGTCAATAAAGTCCTAAATTTTGTAAAGAATCAATAATAGGCCTATCGGAATTTCAAAACCTTCGCTTGTTAAAGGGTTCTAAATACCTTTACGTTGCATTTTTGTTATTTTACATTTAAACCAAATTCCTCATATATCTTTAGGGAAAATCAAAATGTTCATACCTAGTGGGTACTAATTAATTTTACCTGTTAGGTTTCGATAAGTACAAATAAAAACGAAAGGAGTCTGAATATTGAGATTTACCTATTTAAAATTATGAGTATGCCCAGTTCGTTTGCACTTTGATTATAATCTGCTCTGATTATAATCGTAATAAGCATGTTCGTTTACGCTTTTTTTCTGATCAAATTATAATTATGATTTTTTTATAATCAAACATACTCAATTACACTTATATCCCTATATATATACCTATAATTACCTATACTATAATGCAATCAATCATCCATCACAAGGGTAAAATAATCATTTACTTCAATATTGGATCATATTGTAAATACTCATTATTGTATTGGGCTAAAATGTTATTTTGCCCAAATTATTTGTGAATCAAATTATTGTTTTAGCTATTATTGTCTTCCTCCTTTCTCTCTCTCCTCCATATTCGCTTCATCCATTTATGGCATTGAACCAGAAATCTGCAGTGAGGATCAAAAAATAAAGTTTAGGCATCTCTTCCCATTCCACTTCATCTCCAATCCTACAAATTCGAGACCATCACACTGATACATTCTCACCGACCAACACTACTCACAATCATCCAATTTCTCAATCCAAGTCCAATCCTTATCTTCCATCCCACACTTCCCACCAAATCCACCAACACACCCAACAAAATTACGCCGAGAATTTTTGTCAC
Source organism: Chamaecrista fasciculata (assembly GCA_003254925.1). Classification (NCBI taxonomy): domain Eukaryota; kingdom Viridiplantae; phylum Streptophyta; class Magnoliopsida; order Fabales; family Fabaceae; genus Chamaecrista; species Chamaecrista fasciculata. Next base: position 40,121 of record QANZ01021547.1, on the reverse strand, counting down.
CATGAGCGATTCAACAGGGAAGTGAGAGAATCAGAGGATATATATAAAAAGAATCTAATAATGTTCGTTTTTGCTCAAATCCGGCGAAATCGCCGGAGAACTTTTGAAGTATTCCACCGGCGCTGGTGGCGAAGCTGATGGGCTTGGAGGAAGGTCTGGCGGCGAAGACTAATCGGTGGCGAGGAAGAGAAAGCGAGAGACGAGAGAGAGGAAGAGGGAGAGGGAGAGAGAGACGAGAGAGAAGAGAAGCAAAAAAAATTAAGCCAAATTCAATATTTTGTTCGGGTCTGTTGCTTTTTTTTTTCATTCTCTCTCATGTTGTGCAAAACGGTGGACCATTTTTTCGTTGGTCCACCGAATGTCGGGGCCAAATGCTACACTTTAGTTCTTTCTGTCCACCATTTCGTAGGCAAAAATGAATTCGGTGGACCAAACAAAATAATCACCTCCAAAGTTGCACATGATTATAATCATATTTTCACGCTTTCCAAGGCAAACAGTGGCATAATTTGATTTTTCTATAAGCAACAATCATATTCAAACACACTTTGATTATATGTCAAATCACATCTTACTTTTTCCTACTTTTTCCAACTTTTTCTTCCATTTCTACCCCTATACAATTTATCAATTTCCTTACCCTTCTATCTACCAACCACAATCATTACATACCCATTTCAATAATTTCACACCAAATAATCAACTTTCATCCAAACACCAATACACAAATAATCAACTTTGATTATAATCATACTTTGATCATAATCATAACAGATTTTATTATAAGCGCAAACGAACTGACCCTAAGTTTAAATATTGGGATATCTAACCCGTACCTTAATTTTTATAGTAATTTTAAATTTTTTAATATATAATTACATAAATTATAGTATTACATATAAATATAACTTTATAAAAATAATATAAAGTTGGATATGATGGAGATTGTGCCCTAGGGCCAATTATTTTATATGTTTGAACATATTGTTTGATTAATTTATGGATGATAAATTATGTCGTTATCATATTATTAGCATGTTTACTGTGATAACAATCCTTGATTAATTATGTGATAATTATTCTAAACTGTCCATGGTCGATTATTCACGTGGGAACGTGAATGAACTAAGACCATCATGACTTCGGTGTATAGAGATACACGCATGGGATGCTTCACGAGAGTCATGGTGCAATTATGTAATGGGTTACAAGTTGCTGGACCAACCCGGAGAGTCCTGCATGGGTTTAGTCATAAGCTAGTCTCTCCTGTACACTTGTCACGATGCTCTTAGACCTGAGGTCTTCATTATTCCGGCGTTGTAGATGCTAAACTTTGACCTAGTCCAACGTTGCCCGTAACAGGGTAGCCATACAGGCTAGGTACGGGTTTAGTTGTTTGTCGTGCTGAGGAATGTGGATGACCAAGAAGGAATTTTGTCCCTCATAAAGATGAGAGATATTTGACTGGGCCCCTCGATGAGTCTGTCCAAGGAATGTGTGGCCACACAGGGTAATGGGACTAACTCAAGGAATCGAGAAAGTTATGGTTTGGATTAAGGATGACTTTCCCATGCCTTATCCATGACCAAAATATCGTGTGACAGTAGGGATTATGACAAGGTGGTACTAAGGTTAAGTCGTTTATGTTAAAACGATAACTCACGTGTTTTGGGTAGTCGTGATGGCTTGCTAGAGTCCGCTCTCGACTTGTGAGTCATAGAGATGACTTGTTGCCAACTTCACGTGAGGCCTGCTGGGTCACACATGAACAAGATCAAGATACTATAATGGGACACGAATTAGGGTTTAATTCGTGAGTCACTTTAGTGACACAATTTAAGACATAGTTGAATGTCTTAGGACATAAAGTCTTGTCTTAAATAAAATCTACATTTGTGATATTTAAATTTGTTAGATAAGTTTAAATATATTAATTGTTAAATAGTTAATTTGATTAATCTATTTACAATTGAATTCTTGTTTAAAATATTAGGGAATAATGAATTGGATAAGTCTACTAAGAGTTAGGGGATTATTGATTTATTAAATTCTCTAATATTGGATAACAAGAGGAGGGTGGCGTCTCACTCTTGATTTTAATTAATAAAATATGTTTTGTTAATTTAAATTCAAGATTTAAATTTGAATTCAAGATTCAAATTTGAATTAAGATATTAGGGTAATATTTTAATTCAATATTGTTAGGGAAATTAATAAGTTGGTTATAACTTCCTAAGAGTTAGGGTTGTTATTTTATTTATTAAATTCCTATAAAATTAAAAGGAGGATGGCGCATTCTTGGAGATCAAGTGCAAGATTTGATCTTACATTTTGAATTTTAAGAATGCATTTTGAATTTTAAATTAAGATATTAATGTAATATTTTAATTAAGAATTCAAATCCTCATGACTCATTCTAACCAATGGGAAGTGTGCATTCAAGATTTAGTTTCAAGATATGATCTTGAAATTTAAATTAAGATTGCCTATTAATCTTGAATTATATTATTAATGTAATTATATAATCAAGATTTAGGGATTCCCTAATTTTAGGAATGAGACTCTATTTAAACACCCCACAAGTCGACTTACCAAAAAAAAGAGAGAGAAAAATTCGACTAACCCTGAAAAGGTTTAGGGCTTGAGGAGACTTGTGTGAGAGTGAGTCTAGGCGAAAAATCCTAGAATTGTGTGATCAAGAAACTTGTTCTTGACTTGTGCGCCACTTGCTCTTGAGTTTTCAATAAGTGTTCTTGAAAATTCAAGATTCGTAGATTGGGTTCCCATAATCTCTTGGTGAATAGATTGGAGGCTAGCACCTGGGTATCTGCCAAAATGTTCGTGAGGATCACCGACAGAGGAAGGACATGAGTTTGTGGACTTCTTGGATTCGCGAATTTCAAGTAACCGTCTGATTTAGGTAAACATCATTTTCTTCTAGCATAAACACAATTAGTGGATCCTGGATGGAGATTATCAGGGTTTGTAAAAATTTTTAATTTTACCTTTTTCCGTTGCGCTTGCTCTATAATCTCCAACAGGATAATGTTTATATATATTATAATATTACTTAATATAATTTAGTTATATTTTATATAAATAATTTTTTTTTTTAAAATTTGTTAGGTCTAGGTCTAGATCTAAATATTCAACTATTGGTTGGGTACAAGAATGAGGATTCAATTTGATACATGTAGGGGTATAGGTTTGGGGATGGGGATAATTTTTTCTATGAATTCAGGTTGGGGGATCACGGTACTCTATGTAAATCCTACTCATAAACATCCCTATATACCCTTTAAATGATGCTTCGGAAAGGCCATTGCTCTAACATATTCAACATCAACTTTTTATATCAAAAAATATATTAAACTTTTTTTTTATGTAAATATATTTAACCTTCATTGATGACGCTGTCTGATAGGAGTCATTGTTTAAACATAAATTTTTTTTTTATATAAAAATAATATTAAATATATAAAATGGCTTGTTAGTTCTAAAATCTTTTCAGACTATCATAAGTGAATGATGTGATATGGGACATGACAGGTTATATATTATTTGATAAAAAAAATAATAAATTTCCAAGCTTCTCAACCTTAGACAATTTGTTTCCCAAATCTTGAGGTCTTGTCTTTCCATCATAACCAAAAAAAGGAATATACAATTAAATTAAGAAAACAGTTATATCAAGATTTCAAATTGGATTCTCCTTCCTTGTCCATTTTATTATATACAATAACACATTTATTTTAGATTTTATAAATAAGTTCTTCCTTCACTAGTCCCTTATCTAGTATCTTTTGCTTATACATTCAAGTTTTTCATTAGAGATCATGAGAGTGTACTCTTTGCACCAAAGATACTAGATGTGTTAAAACTTAAAACGTAAAAACATAACATAATAATTATGTCAGCTAGTAAGGCTGTGAAAATCTCCCGACAAACTCATTGTAAGTAAATTCTTATTGGTTTCTACATCTTAAACCAATTATAAGGTTCCCTGACTTGAAACCTTGGGATTACTTATGCTGATTTTAGCCTCTTAATTGAATTAATAAGTAAAATCAATGTTTTTATCTGTATTAACTTATATTACTGTATTTATATAGCTGTTTGCTTACTTTTGTGAGAGAAAATAATCTTACTCACCATTGGCAAACTTGGCATACAAATCTATTACTAGTTAATATTGGTCATAGGGCAAAACACTTTATTCAACAAAATGGCAAAATGAGAAATTTTTGTCTAAAATATTCACCAAAAGAAAAAAAAAAGATTTTTGTCAAATGTGACATTCTGATGTGATTTATTTGAATGTGATTTATTGTAGAAGAAACTAGAAATGTCACTTTAATGTTCAAAATATTACATCTTACAAAAAAAAATTGGATGAATTTTGTTGATAAAATCTATCACCTTATATATTCTTATTTTTAGACAAAATCCAATACCTTTATCTAATTATCTATCAAGCATAAACATTTCATTTCGAGGGTGTGTTGCGGTGTCGGACACGTGCCAATGTCCGATACTTATACGACACCCACATGACACATATTCATAAATTTTAGAGTATTAATTAATTTTTTGTAACTTTAACGTGACAGACAAGCGAAAATAATAATACATTTGACATATTATGAATAAAAATTGTAATTTTCAAATTTTTCATTAAAAATTATGAATATTTAATTATTAATATATATAAATATATTTCGTGTCTTGTCGTATAATTTTAAAAATTTGACGTATCGTTGTGTCCATACTCATATCATGTCCCGTGCCCGTATCGGTATCCATATTCAAGTCAGAATAATATATTATGCAAATGTATGATTCAAGTTGGGCTTTTCTGGGTCACTTAACTAAAAGCCCATAATACATCAGACTCCGGGACACATCCATATGGGCCGGGCCGGGAAATACAGACTTGCTTGGCGCCAAAACGTGTCTTCTTTTGGCGCCACAAAGTAAAATGACCTTTCAGTCCTCGTCGTCCTCCTTCCTTCATACATAAACGAAACGACAAAGGCCATAAAGAGATCAAAGAGAAAGAGGAGAGAGAAATAACACAGACACACACAGTAATGGCGAAATCATCGAAACAATACTTCCTCTTGAAAACAGAGCCAGGAGAGTGGTCATGGGAGGACCAAGCCTCCAATGGCGGCATAACCAAATGGGACGGCGTCAACAACAAGCAAGCCCAGAAATACCTCAAGTCCATGTCTCTCGCCGATCTCTGCTTTTTCTATCACTCCGGCGCCAAGGCCCGCCGTGTCGTCGGCGTCGTCACCGTCGTCCGCCAGTGGTACGCCGACGGGGACGGCGGCGCCGTCGATGTGAAGGCCGTCGGGGAAATGAGGCGGCCGGTGGACTTGAAGGAGATGAAAGGGGACGGAGGGTTGAAGAATTTCGCGATGTTCAAGCAGCCTAGGCTCTCTGTTGTTCCGCTTTCAGAGGATATCTGGAAAAGGATTTGTGATTTGGGAGGTGGATATGAGGGAGACGGTGAAGATGGCATCGTCGTCGATCATGAGAAGGAATGATAAGAGGGTTTGAAAATTGAAATTTAGGGTGTGTTTGGATGGGGTGTCAAGGGGAGAATGGAGAGGAGTGGAAGGGACAAAAAATTAAAAATTGTTGTTTGGATGTTTTTTGAGGGAGGAGAGGAATGGAAAAGGGGTGCCTCCAAAGCACCCATTGACACCCCAAAATCTAATTTTTGCTGGCCCCCCAAATTGGGGTGCCAAGGATGGAGAGGACAACTTTAAAAATTTTAAGGCAATTATACCCCATGATTTTATTAATATTATTGATCTTTCTAAACCTTAATATTATTTAGTACAAATTCAGGGACCAAAATGTATAAAATTATTTCAAATATTATTAATTTATGACAAGATTATCATGTGTCCATTCCTGTCCTCACTAAAAACTCCCAAACAACATATCTACTCAGTCCATTAATATCCTTTCCACTCCACTCTATTAGTGTCCATTAATGTCTTCTCCTCTCTATCCTCACTAAAACTCCCAAACATAGCCTTAGGGTTCTTGATAAAATGCTTGATAGGTGTTTGTAAATATGCCTCTTAGATCGTCATGTTTGGCGTTTTTGCTTTTGGATTAATGTAAATCAAGAACAGCTATTATAAGTTACTCTAATCTAATGAATCTTTCTTAGTTTCGTTTGATTTTTTTTTTCTATTATAATGTTTTTACTTTTATTTTAATATCCATGATTTCAGTATTTTCACTATTTTGAGATATGATTATATGAATATGAAGTCTTGTAGTTTGAAGTTTGAACGTTGAGAAGCCTAATTTTCTGAAGACAATAAAAGTAAAAGGCAAGAGTTCTTTCTCAAAGCTTCTTACTTAATGTAAATCGTTTCCTTAGTTCCTTGACGGTCTTAATCAGGAAATAATTTGTAGCTCTCAATTGCATTTGGACTTTTGTATGTTTTGATCATAAAATAAACAGTTCATTTTATAACTTATTTTTTTTTGGTATAAGTATGGTTTCTTCCTAAGAAGGATGGACACTTTATTTTGAGGGCGTGTCACCGTGTCGGACACGTGTCAGTGTCGAACACGTGTCAGTGTCCGACACTGACACCGAAATGACACATATTCATAAATTTTAAAATATAAATCAATTTTTTGTGACTTTAACATGACATATAACAGAAAAGAATTATACATATGACATATATTATGAATAAAACTTGTAATTTTTAAATTTTTTATTAAAAATTATGAATATTTAATTATTTATATATATAAATATATGGCGTGTCGTGTCGCGTAATTTTGAGAGTTTAACGTGTCGCTGTGTCCGTGTCGTGTCCCGTGTCCGTGTCAATGTCCATGCTTCCTAGGTTTCTTCCACCTATCCGTGTAACGGTCATGACCAAACAGTTAAAACTCTCCCAACAATGTCGACTCAAGGCTTGAACCTAGGTCCCTCAACTTGAGGTGCAACTCGCTTACCACTACACCAAACATTTGTTGGTAATTTAATGGTATTTGTTATGATCTAGAGAAATATTTGTCAAAACCAAAATAAAAGAGTTTGGGACCAAAATGAACTAGTATAGAAATATATAAGATATTTTCAACATTTTGAAAGAGAAATAACTAAAATGAACTTTGACATATAAATATAAAATTAATTTGAACATTCTCATAATTTTATATCATTGTTTTTATTCGTGTTTAAATTACAAATTTAATTGTTCAATCTCACAATACATTCAAAGTTCAAACAATCAAGAAAAAAAATGGTTAAACGGTCATTTTAGTCCTAAATGTATGTTATAATGTTTATTTTGGTCTATTATATTTTAAAATGTTCAAATTGGTCCTAAATGTTGACAAAATGTTTCATTTTGGTCCCAAATTATTGAATATGGCCCGTTTTAAGTTTAAACGTGATGATTTTAGAGCTACATATTGTTCTCAAAAAGTACTTTGTCTATCCAGTTGGAGTTGTAATTAAACGAGGTCAAATTGGTCCTAAAAGTATATCGCTCACTTCATGGTCAAACAAGTAAAGTTAATCATATCTCTTTCGTTTCAAATTTGAATGCGACGAATTCAAAGCTACAAGTTCTTCTTAACAAGTCCTTTGAACTTGAAATGAGAGATGAGAAAAATATGATCAAATTTAATAGTTTGAGACCAAAATGAAACATTTTACCAATATTTAGGACCAAAAGAAAATATTTTACTAACATTTAGGACTAATTTGAACATTTTCAAACAAAAAGAACTATATAAACATTAAGGTATACATTTAAAATCAAAATAACCTTTTGACAAAAAAAAAATTATAATTAAAGAGATTAAATCTATAATATAAAAATGAAGGCTTAAGTGCACTTTTGGTCCCCTAACTTGCGCAAAGGTCTCAATTTGGTCCCCTAACTTTTTTTGTTGCAATTTTGGTCTCCTAACTTTCGCAAAAGTCTCAATTTTGGTCCCCTAACTTGGGACCAATGGTGAGACGTTTTTAAAAGTTAGGGGACCAAAATTGCAACAAAAAAGTTAGGGGACCATGGTGAGACGTTTTCAAAAGTTAGGGGACCAAAATTGCAACAAAAAAAGTTAGGGGGCCAAATTGAGACCTTTGCGAAAGTTAGGGGACCAAAAGTGCACTTAAGCCAAAAATAAATAGGAACCAAAAAGTGCATTATGAACATTTCAAAAAAAAATAGTATTTTCAATATTCAAGAATTAAGTCCTAAATTTATGACAAGTTTAGGGAAACAAAAAAAAAAAAAGTTTACTCTAATTTAAAGCACAGTGAGAAGAGAATCACTTGAAAATTTCTTTCATTTTAGGACGAAATTGAGCTCTTTTATTTCATGAGCTCCCTCCTTCTGCCTTCTCCTATCTACATGATTTTTGTGTAGTTCGGTTTTAGTATATGGACCAGTGGCAAAACTGATGTTGCTGCAAATGCAAACCCTAACATCCGCAAGGCCTTGTTTGGCTCAAGTGTTAAAAACTAGCTCGTTTCTCAGAACCTTGAACGTCCGAGCTTTCTCGTCATCTGATTATGGAGACCAGTCACGCGGTGGCCTCCCGCGCTTCTACTCTGAAATACTTCCTCCTTCCAAGGCAATTCCTACTTTTCTTATATTTTTCACTGCAGATTTTGATTGCTACTTTCACTCTTTTTAACTAATTGATTGATTAGCTAATGGCTAATGGCTATTTTCACTCTTGTTTCCTGTCTAAGAAGAGTCATATTCTAACAACATTTGCATTGTTGTATCTTCTAAGGGATCTCATAGCCTTAAGGTTTCATTGAGTTTCGGATAACAATGTGTCCTCTTAATAGTGGACAGTCCCTAATTTGGGTGTGATGTTAGCATTTTTTTTTAACTATTGCTGTCGATATGCTGTTTGTTTGATTAAATATAATGAACACATTGTTTTTGAAACAATCCAGGGTAGTGCTGTGCGTGTACAAGGTGATGAGTTCTGGCACATGACAAAAGTATTAAGATTGAGCGCCAATGATAGGTAAGTTAATGATTGTCACAGATGAATTACTGGATAGCTTGAGTTGTGCTATCTAGTTTTGACCTTGAAATATGTTTTGGTTCTAAGCCATTCAATGAATTGTGGTAAAGTTGGCTCTGCTGCTATTTTATTTATACTGAAATGAAAAAGGTTGAGGGTTAGTTTGATTTGGATGTGGATCCCAATTATTTTGGTCTAATGTCACTGTTTATTTGAGGTTGTGGCCTCATCACCTAGGCCACCATTTACTTATTTGTTTGTAGTTCAATGAAAAAAGTGCAAAGAGGAAGTTCTTTCTGATCGTCTATAACTGGTGTTTAGCACTTAACTTTGATCTGAAGAAAATTTTCTTGTTGATCAATATTATACTGTGCAAGGGTAGAGCTCTTCAACGGAAAGGGAGGTTTAGTAGAAGGGTGCATACAGAATGTTGACCGCACAGGACTTGATTTTGTTGCATTGAATGATCCAAAGTTAATACCTCCACAGAATACTCAATGGCATGTATTTGCAGGCTTTGGTAAGTTCTTGTAGTATGGTTAAAACAGTTACATACTGTTTGCACTGTTTTGGAGATTTAAACTTTTCAGCCCATTTTTCACATTTTTAGAGCCAATCCTTGTTTAGGTACTCTAAAAGGTGGTCGTGCTGACTGGCTTGTAGAGAAATGCACAGTATGTTTTATTAGTATATTGAAATTTTATCTGGATGGATTTAGAACTTCTTTGAATTGTGGTGTTTTCTCTTTTATTCATATGTTTAACTGCCATAGGAACTTGGAGCCAGTAGTGTTACGCCTCTATTGACTGAACGTTGTCCATCAATCTCAGAAAATCGGGTGGACAGATTGGAACGGGTCATTTTAGCAGCATCCAAACAATGTAACTGTTGTTTTTGAACGTATTTTTGTACTCCTATTAGAAATTCATTGGGTTACTGAGACTGAAGGATTACGATGAAGGTTGACCTGTATTATTTTGGTCAGTTATTGATATTTGCATCTTTACCTCTTCATAGGTCAAAGGCTGCATGAAATGGTCCTCAAACCTCCATTAGAGATTGACAACCTTTTGCATCTTGTAAGTTCTGCATTTTCTAATTCCAAGGATACACATTCTTTGAGATCTTTGACAATAATTTTAACTATTGTTTACTGGTAACCTCCAGCTTATTTCTCAGTGATAGTGTTAATTCTAAGACCAGAATGGATAATTTCTGATATCTTCACATAGCCACAAGGGAATATATATACAAGGCTCAAGCTCTCCTACCTACCTATATTAATTACATACTTCTCAACTACTTACATTACTAACTCAACTACTAACATAACTCATAACAACTCTTAACAGATAGGTTATGACGTAAATCACCATTGTTGTACACTCTTAAATGCCCTTTACATTCAACACCTTAATTAATGGTTCTGATTTCATTCTGTTTGTAGTTTATGAAACTACATGGTTACCTTTATTAATTAAGAACCCAATAACATTTGAACATTTTGTCTACCCTCCTTCTGTATCTAACTTGGCCTTTTTTGTTGTCCTATAGATTGCACAATCAAAGCTTTCTCTCCTTGCAGCAGCCAAGGCACATCCTGTTCTTGGTGCGTTAACATCAACATCACTGGAAAATAGTGGCTTAATCATAGTTGGACCAGAAGGAGGTTAGTATGTCTAATGTTGTTCTGTCCCACAATTTGGTCTTTCACTTTTACTACATGCTGGAGAGTTTATTAATTATCTTGTAACTTAGGCTTAACTGTTAGACGAACTCCCCTTTCTTCTTTATCAGGGTGAATGAAAATTTGTAACTGTCATGTTGACATTTTGTGAGTATAAAGTGTTCAATAGTAGTGGCGATTTTGACATAGCATTAGCATGGGTATATATATATATTCATTATGAAAAATTTTGTTTCTAATCATGTATATACGATACTAAGTGGAATTGTTATTCAAATGGTTTGATGATCTTAAAGAATTTAATAACAATATGTTGAAGGGAACCCTTGGGTGGTGAATTGGAATGGCCTGTGCCTTGGCCTGAAGTCTTCTGATCACCAAACTAAAATGTGAAACAGTGATGAATATGATCAATTATCTGCTAGAGAGGAAAATTGATACTAGTTTATTTTTTGGAGTATCACCAGACTTCACTGAGAAGGAAGTCAGTATGATGCTAGAGGCAGGCGCTACTTCTGTTGGTCTAGGGCCACATCGACTACGGGTTGAAACTGCAACAATAGCACTTTTGGCAACTGTCATGTTATGGTCCGACTCGCAGCAAAGTTCTGTCTGTTGACATGTCAATGCAGGTAGGTCTGGTGTGACCATTTTTTGAATAGGGTTATGAACAAATCATTTTTTTCTGTATTTTACTTGTTTGTTAGATATGATTTATTTTTCTCACAAGTGCCTAGTGGACTGAAAATTAAGTTTTGTGTGAGATGGAGAAACACAGATAAATGCTTAAAAGGTTGCGTAGACAATTTGAAGGATTTTTTGTTCATTTGTTATCTGGTCATGCTCAACTTCATTTGATATAATTAATATCCCTCCCTACTATAATAAAGAAATTCATTCAAATAATTGTTCCACTTTTATTATTGGGGATTTAGGACTGAGTCAAATTCGGGCTTCAACGTGGTAATATGAACCTTAGTAAGATGAACACCTTTAACATATAAGAAATGTACCACTTTTGTTTCCCAAGCCTACGAGTTAAAAAAATTCTTGGGTAGACCCAGGTAACAAAGATAGATTAGGGCTAATTACGAATAAAAATATTTTGGGTATCACCAAAAATTGTGCCAACATACCTACATGATTTTGATAAGATTGGAAAAATAAAATTTATTATTGCCCTTGAAAGCAACAGATTTTCTGTCTATACTTAATTGCTGACTTTTACTTGAAATAACTATGAAAAACATATAGACCAGTGATCAGCTGGGACCGTTTCTATTATTTGTTAATGTTTAATATTTATGATATCTAGTGCTTTGTTCTTGTTCTTATTTGTCCTCAAGCCATGAATATGGGTGGCGTCACTTTATAAGAATAATACTTTTGATTGGGGTATCCTGGATCTCTTCATGTGTTATCTCGCAGGTTTTAGATTTTGATGAAGCTCTCTTGTAGCAAGATCTTGTAACTCAATTTAGGATCTGCTGATAAATCTCAGTTTCTAACTTTCAGTGACCAAGATCGAATTCAATGTTTACAAATGAACTCTGCCAGAAAACTCAATTCTGCAGCCATGGGCATCCACTTTCTACTTCATGTGCCTTGTTCTGCTCAAAACTATGGTTCTCTCCTGAGAATTTTATAATTTGCCTCATCAATGTCTTTTTTTTTTTTTTTCTTGTTACTGACGATGAAACTGAAATATTTGGTGAATATTTTTTTGGGTCGAAAAATATTTGATGAAGATGGGATATGGCTTTTGAGTGTGGATTTTAAATTAATAATGTATTTTATGTCTGCAAGTTTTCTTTTATATAATCCTATTAACAAATGTACCTGAAGTTGAGCTCTATTATTATAGTTGTTTTCAAAGTACATACAAGAAGTTTGATCATAATACAATCTGAATAAAACTCTTTTTTAGGGGGGAAAAAAAGAAGGGGGCATCACAAACTTGAGTTTGAATTCTAGTTTTTTTTACATTAAACGAAGACATTTGAATCCATCGAAATTAAAATATGAGAATTGTGTGGATAGTGTTATTAAATGATGATGATGAATATAAAGCCTATAATCCTTATTTAATTAATGGGTGGCAACTCTTAGGGTGTGTGTAGATCGGGGAGATTGGGAGAGAAGCGGAGGGGAGGGGGGAGATTAGAGAATTCTCCCTCTTTTTGGGGGAGAGAGATAATGAAGGAGGAGAGGAGGGAGGGTGAAGGTGGATGAGGTGAAATACCTCAATTTGGGGTATTTTGGAGGATTTTAGAACTCTCCACCTTTTTTTTTTTTGTAACAATTTTTAATTTAAATAGTCATTATGGTTTTCAAACTATGAGGTTAGTTTCATTTTGGTCCTCTAGTTATTTTTTGTTCTGTTTGGGTCCTCAAATTATGGGATTATTTTGGTTCTCAAACTAATCTTTGTTTCTTTTGATTATCAAACTATTTTTTGTTTTATTTTGGTCTCCAAACTATTTTTTATTTTATTTTGGTCCTCAAACAATTTTTTATTTTATTTTGGTCCTCAAACAATTTATTATTCTATTTTGGTCCTCAAACTATTTTTTTAGTTTTGGACCCGCTTCAAAAAATTTGGCTCGGGCCAGCCCGGTTGGGAAAAATTGGTCGGGGCCGACCCGGTCGGAAATATTCGGCTCGGGTCGGCCCTGTCAAAAAAATTTGACTCGGGCCGGACCGGTTGAAAAATTTGTCTAGGGCCCACCCTGTCAGAAAAATTTGGCTCGGGCTGGCCGGGTCGGGGAAAATTGGCCCGGGTCGACCCGGTCGAAAAAATTTGGCTCGGACCGACATTGTCGAAAAAATTCGACTGGGGCCGGCCCGATTGGAAAAATTTGTCTCGGGCTGACCCTTTCAGAAAAATTTGGCTCGTAACGACCGAGTCGGGACCCGGGCCGACCCGATCAGAAAAATTCTGCTCGGGCCGGCCCTGTCGAAAAAATTCGACTCGTGCCAGCCCGGTTGGAAAAATTTGTCTCGGGCCGACCCTGTCAGAAAAATTTGGCTCGTGCCGGCCGGGTTAGGAAAAATCGGCCCGGGTTGACTCGGTCGGAAAAATTCGGTTCGGGCCGGCCCTGTCGGAAAAATTTGACTCGGGCCGGCCCGGTTGGAAAAATTCAACTCGGGCCGGCCAAGTCGAAAAAATACGGCTCGGGCCGACCCGGTCGAAAAAATTTGGCTCGGACCAACCGGGTCAAAAAATTCGGCTCGGACCAACCGGGTCGAAAAAATTCGGCTCGAGTTGTTGCGGTTGAAAAAATTGGGCTTGGGTCAGCTCGGTCGAAAAGATTCGGCCCGAGCCGGCTCCGCCCGATTTTAAAAATTAAGCTCGAGCCGGCCCTGTCGAAAAAATTTAGCTCGGCCCGGCCAGGTCGACAAAATCCGGCATAAAGAAAAATTCGGCTATGCATTAAGACTAACTATAATAGTTGAAAGTCATGTTTATAGTTGGACTTATAGGCAACATATGAGGATTGTGCTTTCTTGGGCAGGTTTCTTCTATGGTGGAGTAATTTAATTTGCACTCCATGACACAGAAAGCTAATAATACTCCAAAATTAATTAATTATCTCCCTAATTTGGCCCTAATCAATTCAAACTTTCAAAGTATTTTCCATTATCTAAGTAGTGAGATCATTGGATTCATGAGTGTTTCGCTTGCTAACCTGGATTATAATGTTCAGAATATTTGCTAGTTTGCTCAATTGAAAATGACTTGTACATATCTCATATAAACTACCAATGCTTGATTGATCATTTGAAAATTGTTTCTTTATAATATTTTGATTGAAGAATTAAAACTAAATATTTTACATTTTCACTAATTTACACTAAAATACGTTTATATTTACTGTATATATGTACAGAAACGATATTTAATGTGTTTTGACCAAAATAAAATAGCCAATTTTAAAAAATAGAAAAAAATAAATTTTCAAGCACAAACTAAATAGTATTGAAATAAAAAATTTAAAATGCATGGTTAATTTTTTTTAATAAAATAAACCAAATACAATTTTGAACGGGAATTATCTGCATCTTTTACAGTAAGACAGAATGAACAGATATATATAATTTGTACATCTCTGTTCAGGAATGAGAGTGTAATTTACATAATCTTTTATTTACTAAAGTAATTTTTATTCTAAGTTTAAAATTACAAAGTATACAATCTAAATATAGAGTTTCATATTTTTGTTGATGCAAATATAATATGTTAATTTCTGTTTAAAAAAATCATGATAGTATTTTGAAGAGAAAAAACTACTATATTATATAAACATTATAAAGTGAAAGCTGAAAATTGCACAAAACTTTGTTATGGACCTAAAAAGTATCATATCATATGTAGACCGATCTCTTTGAAATATTTCAGTGATTTGATAATATACTATTTAGGGTAAATTACACTTTGGTACCCTGTGGTTTGACCCTATTTCACTTTGGTACCCTGTGGTTTGAAACTTGACACTTTGGTACCCTGTGGTATTCTCCATTAACACTTTGGTACCCTTTGGAGCTATTTTGTAATTTTAACCATAATAAATTTTACAAAAATTACATATTGACCCCAAAAAAATTTTAAATTTTTTTAGTCCCTATATAATATGTATCCATGGACCTATTTGTAATTTTTTGAAAATTTTTTGGGGTCAATATGTAATTTTTGCAAAATTTGTTATGGTTAAAATTACAAAATAGCTCCAAAGGGTACCAAAGTGTTAATGGAGAATACCACAGGGTACCAAAGTGTCAAGTTTTAAACCACAGGGTACCAAAGTGAAATAGGGTTAAACTACAGGGTACCAAAGTGTAATTTACCCTACTTTTTATGCATAAAAATATTTTTGAAAAAAAAAACTTAAACATATACCGCAATGCATCTGAAATATTTGTGAATATCCGAAATTTTGTCCTGAATTTTGAATGTTCTGTGAGGAATGGGAATGTGAATTAGTTAGTGAATACTAATTAAATACCAACCATAAGTTGGTGTGGTTCAATAGTCAATCGTCCAAAATTAAACTATAAATAATAAATTAATTCACAAACTGTTTGGTCATGCTTTGTCTGTGGGATTTTTCAAGATTTGTATGATTCTTTTATTTGACTTTTGAGTTTTGACATTAGAGGACAGAAACAAAAAAAATATATAAAATAAGAACATTTTAATAAAAATAGTATTTCACCAGAAAACACTCCCTCTATCTCTTCTTTATTTTCTTTCTTTTGGTAGACGAATCTGACTGAATATATAGTAATTAATAAAGAAAGTACAAATAACGATTGAAGTAATATGATAATACATTCTTTTTTTTAGCCAAATAATAATACATTCATAATTAAATTAATTACAATTATGCTCATAATTTAAAGATGAAATTTTATAATTTTAAAAATTAAGTTAAATAAATATTTAATTATTTCCATAATTAAGTCGAGCATATAGTCAACATTTTCAGATCCCGTCCGAATACATGTTTCAAATGTAATGATCATGAAAGCCCAGTGAAGGAAAAGACGCAATGAATTTTTCATAAACAAAAGGGAAACGTTTTCACGTGATTAGTTAACGTAAAATAACACTAGTATTTTTAATTATTGTTAATATCTTTAAAATAAGATTAAGAATCAATAATAAATAAGTGGCTCTTGGCTATATGTTTAGGCCGCATATCGCGGATAATTAAATACTCATTACAATCGTGAATCAATAACTAATTTTTGAACTGAAATTTTCTGTTAAGAACTTATACTCATTACAATGGTATTTTTATTGAGAGGTGGATCAAATCAAAGAGGGTTATCAGTGGAGGAATTGATCGGTATTTAAGACCCGAGTGAAGTGTAACAGAATAGAGTTGCTAGAGACGTCAACTCTTATGGGGATGTAATTTAACGAGTCTCACGTTAGAAAAATCTTACAGTGTAAGACACCTTATAAGATTTTGTACTCTTCAACCTCAATATTTGAAATGTAGTTATCATAAAAAAGGCCAAAATGCACAGACAATCCCTGAGTTTTAGGTTAGGTGCACATAACACCCCTGAGTTTTCAATTACGTGCAAATAACACCCTTCTGTTAAACTTTTGTTGATTTAGTGAGGGTATAATAGTAATTTTATAGAAAAAAATAGGCCAAAGTCTTATTTTGGTCCCTCAAGTTTGTTTAAAGTTTTATTTTGGTCTCTCAAGTTTTCAAAAAGTTTCACCGTTAGTCTCTCTTCAATTTCCATCCAATTTTTTCGTTAAACAAAAGAAAAAATTAGTTTACATTCCCCAAAAGTTTTATTTTTTTGAATTAAGGTCCTTTCTTTTTATAATAGGACCAAAATGTAAGAAGAAGAACGGTGCTGTGATTTGAGGAGAAGATCGAAGAGCCGATTTGGTGGGTTTCTTTTTTCAACAAAATTGTTTCAAATCTTAATTTATTTATTTTTCTTACATTTTAGTCCTATTATAAAAAGAAAGGACCTTAATTCAAAAAAATAAAACTTTTTGGGAATGTAAACTAATTTTTTCTTTTGTTTAACGAAAAAATTAGATGGAAATTGGAGAGGGACTAACGGTGAAACTTTTTGAAAACTTGAGAGACCAAAATAAAACTTTGAACAAACTTGAGGGACCAAAATAGGACTTTGGCCTAATTTTTTTATAAAATTACTATTATACCCTCACTAAATCAACAAAAGTTTAACAGAAGGTGTTATTTGCACGTAATTGAAAATTTAGGAGTCATATTTACACAAATTGAAAAGTCAAGGGTGTTATATACACCCAACCTAAAACTCACGGGGTGTTTATGTATTTTGGCTTAAAAACTTGTACACATTTACTAAACATGACCCTTGGTTTGCAATTGATTATTATATTATAGTAAGATAAACTTTAACTATTTCATAGAATAAATTAAACAAGCAATATTGTCCAGTTATGAAATTAGAGATTAAATCAAAATTTAATGAAATCATTGAAAACGAATTTTAATTAACAAGAAAAGCTTCTAAACGAGTTATTGATACGTACTTTTTTTAATAAAATGCAAGAATTTGGCCTACTTATACTATTTTTATAAATGCAATAATTCAACTCATGAATTTATTTGCGTTTTATCATTTAGTTGTGATACATTTTTTAAACAAACCAAATCATTCAATATGGATTTATCCAAAAGGTTTGGTCCAATTCTATTTGGTTTTGTTTGATACGTTTGGCGCGTTAGCTAGATTGATGTTGAACACTCACACTCATACCCAAATTTATTATGATTTTTTAATAAATACAATGCGGGGTATCATTCAAACGATAGTCATAAATTAGTTATTTTTAAATGTAGAGAGATTAGTGAAGTGAGTTTTATCTCTACCAATAAATTAAAGCATAGTAGATTAGTAGTACACTATACATCATTGTTTAAAAGTTAATATTTGAGTTATATAAATCTAACATAATGTGGCATTGATCGGACCCGTCGTTAGGTGATCAAAATATCGAAATTAATGCACTATAGAGGTGCAATCTAAGTTCATCTCTGGAGAAACTTTCGTGCAAAGTTTAAAAGAGAATAGTACTAAATTATTACTAATCGGGCAAAAGCAAGGGAATATCGATTTTGAATGTTTATCTATAACTTAAACAATAATTAAATAAAACAATCAATATTTTTGTGTTTTTTATTTAAAGGACTTAATTAAAAGAAATAATAATAACGAATAGATTAACCAAATAGAGAAAACACTTGATAGAGCAATTGGATTAAGCAATCATCACTACTAAAGATAAATTGAGTATTCCCACACAAATCATCCTAAGATAGTCACTAATAACTCAATGACCTAGATTAACAACCCTATCATGCAAACACCTTAAACAAAATAGATTCACAATAAGAATTGAAAACCTCATTAAATTGATGATAAAGTTGATTAAGAAATATAATCTTTATAACAATAACCATTGTCAAAGCTATACATCTATAATTACAACCAAACTAGTATATTCTCTAGGGTTACAATCAAGATATAACTGGAAGAATTAAAATCAAGTTTCCAATCAAGAAATAAAATCAGAATCGTAAATAGTTATTAAGTTTAAGTATAAAATAATAACAAGAGAAACCCTAATTCTAGTGAGAGAAAAACTCCCTATGTGAAACCCTAGCTCATGCTTGCTCCAATGCTCCTCCGGGTATGAGGAATTAGCTGCTCATGGTGCAAAGATGAACAAAATCAGATTGAATTGTCATGATCCCACAATAATCTCCAAGAAGATTATTATAGCCAAGAAGACGATCAAGAATGTAAATTCTCTCTCAAGAAGTGCGTCCCCCTGAAATTGACCTAAAGATGCATTATATACTTAATTTTCGGTCAAATCCAGGTTGAGCTAGATCAAAATCATCAAAATCGAGCTTAGGCTTTTAATATTAAAATAGCCGCAAATCTTGCCGTGAAACTTGCCCACGGCGAGATCTGAAAAAATGTAGAATTTGTGCTGATTTGGTCTCTGACTCGTCTCCAATGATCCTCGGGTCTTTCTATGAGTGAGTATTCCAATGTTTTGGACTTCCTTTAGAATTGTCAAAACACCAAAAAACTATGTGAATTTTTAGGACAAATGGCAAACAATTGAATCCCAAATGAATATTAAATACTCTTAAATACTACTAAATTGTATGATAAAATATGGTCACATCATGCATTAACTACTTGATTAGTAAACTCTTTCCCATCAAAATTTGGTTTAAGTCAAAATTTCCAGTTTTTGTGTCCAATTTTGGTTTAAAGTTTAAACTGTACCATACATTTTGACCAAAAAAAAAAACTGTACCGTACATTATATTGACAAAGAAAAACATTGTGAAGTAGTGAGAAAGGTATACAAATTGATTGTGCGTGGATTTCATTGATGAAAATATGAAATACTCCCTCCGTCCCTTTTTATCTGCTTTTTAAGGTTGTTGCACACAAATTAATATAATGATTAAATCACTAAAGTTAATGTAAAATCTAAAATACAAAGACTATATTAGCCTTATTAAATTAGACTTAATTATATCATCAATTTAATGCTCATATTTCAAAAATTAAATTCCTCCAACTAATTTAAATACTCTCACAATTTTTTTATGAAACCTACCCCAATTGATTACTACAGAACCCCAAAATAATTCTCTACCAAAAGTCAAATCGTCCATTATGACTATAATATTAAATAGGGATAAAATAGTAAAAAAGTTCATTGATGACCTCTTGATTTCATAACAAAGCAGATAAAAAGGGACAAAAAAAGTTCTGCAATGAAGCAAATAAAAAGGGACGGAGGGAGTATAAAGTAGTGTGCCGTATTAAATTAGGAGTTGTTAGGAGGTACACAATTTTTCAGCGTTCTAAATAATCGATTTACCAAATTACCCCTAACATTTATAACACTCCCTTGACTTCAACTGGTTCACACATATATGTTGATCATGCCGGTCTCAAAAATTTGATGACTAATAAATTGCATTAAATTTAATTTGAATGAATATGTGATATGCTTTTTCATTTCAGTTTAATTCTGCACTTTTAAAATGTTTTCATCTTTAAAAGTGGGGTGAATTTAGGATCAAATTCATGTTAAGAGAAATATTTATATTTAATATGTAAAAGTAATTTTAATATGATTACTTCCGATAAAAGATATTTGTAAAAAAAAAAAAGATTAAAAACCAACATATGTCTTTGTATTTTTTTAGGGAGAAAAAATAAAAGGAAAAATGAGTATATTACAATCCGAGATCCAAGGTTAGAGGTGAATAAAACTCGATTCAATCTGGGCTTTGAGTCTAGTGCTAAATAATATTAGACAATATTAAATATTTTTTAAATAATATTGATTATTTTTTAACTTTTATGAAATAAATCTACCGAGACTTACTATTTTTTTTCTTAAAAAATTATTTAACATTTCTAATATTATTTAGCTTAATACCCAAAATCTAAAAATATTTAGATATATAATTTTTTTTATATAATGTTATAAATCTATCGAAACTTACTAATTCTTTTTATATTTCTCTCATTTTTTTTCCTTTTTCTTCTTTTTTCCTCTCTTTTCTTTACTTACTAATTTTCCTCACATTTTCTCTTTCTTTTTTTTTCACTTTTAATATACACAAATACCAAAATAAATCTCTCCCTCCTCCTTAAATAGAGAGAAGAGGCTGGTGGTCTCTTCTCCATAATTAATTTTGGGTAAATTACACTTTGGTATCCTGTGGTTTGACCCTGTTTCACTTTGGTACCCTATGGTTTGAAACTTGACACTTTGGTATCCCGTGGTATTCTCCATTAACACTTTGGTACCCTTTGGACCTATTTTGCAATTTTAACCATAATAAATTTTACAAAAATTACATATTGACCCCAAAAAAATTTTAAATTTTTCATTTTAGTCCCTATATAATATGTATACAGGGACCTATTTGTAATTTTTTGAAAATTTTTTGGGGTCAATATGTAATTTTTGCAAAATTTGTTGTGGTTAAAATTACAAAATAGCTCCAAAGGGTACCAAAGTGTTAATGGAGAATACCACAGGGTACCAAAGTGTCAAGTTTCAAACCACAGGGTACCAAAGTGAAATAGGGTCAAACCACAGGATACCAAAGTGTAATTTACCCATTAATTTTTGATACAAATTGAATACTCGTCACAATATTCAGTAAAAATTTTACTCATTCCAAGGACGAGTATCCCATATACATAAATAATTTTTTGTTTGGAGTATTATACTAACTTATTTTGTATTATTTAAAAAAAATAAAAAAGTTATGGTAATTTACTAATTTTGTTGTAATCGTGCACAATAAATGAAAAAGTGACTAATTAAACATGTCATATATATGATGAGTATTTTAATAAAAAGATATAACATGAGCAAAAGGTTTAAGAAAAATAAAGGTGAAATACGTGGGAAAAAGTCCAACCTTATATTTGTTAATGAAAGGAAAAATATTCTACTCTAAAGAATAATGTTTATTAGTAGTTTAATTTTGGATGCATTTTTTTATTTCTTACGAGAAATAAAAAGAATAAACTTTATCATATTTTCTTAATTAAGCCTCACTTTATCATATATATGCATTTTTTAATTGGATGTGCTTTCTAAGCCATATTGTCAAGACCGAACCGTTCAATGACCTAGACAAGTGTTTGATTCATGGTTTAATCGGTTTATCCGGTTAAACCATCGGTCGAACCAAATGATGCAATAAATAATAAAATATTAATTACTTTTATTATATACAAAATATAAACATTATATACACACAATTAAAATTAATAATTCAACATTTGTATTTTTTTTGTTAAATTGAAATAGAGTGCGTTACAAGAATAATACAAAGACATAAAATAAACACAACATAACACATATATAGCTCGATAAATTTTTAAATGTAATAAACTTTATGCAAATCAAAGAATTTTTTTTATAAAATAAAATAAATTAAGTGAGCTTTAGATATGGTTTCATTAATTTTTTTTTTATTTTAAAGTTAAAATGTGAATTTTTTTTAAAAAAAAAAACTGGTGGGCGGGTCCCACTGGTTCAACGGTTCTGGCCGGTTAAATCCAGTCTAACTGCTAATTTGGTTTTTAGGTTGAGCCAACTCGTTCTACAGAAACTTGTTTGGAGCATTCTACATCAACTCTGGAACATCTCTCCTCATCTTCACTTACCATGATGATGCTTCGAGACAAATCAATAGAACTGTCATCATAGGTGTTCGTGACTGCCTTCTCAACCTCCAACACCAAGGGATCTGATCAGTCCAAGAGCACCTGCAGAAGATTGGCCCTGAGCTTCTGAACCCCAAGTATAGCAACTACAGGGACGAGACAATAGTTTGGGACATTGCCAACATTTGCAGCGCCAACAACTACAAGATCTGCCCTATTCCACACTCCCTCGACTTACATTTTACTTTATGCAATTCACCTTCCCCCGTTTTTAATTTTTATGTTGATTAAGTTCTAGGCCTTGTTCTCCATTTAAAAAAAAAAAAATCATTCTAGTAGTTGATTGGCGGTTTAACCGGTCGGACTACCAGATCTGATTCGATTTTAACAACACTATTTCTAAGATCTCTTATATATATATATATAATATTTTAAAACAAAATGACAATAATGAATATATTTTTTTTTATTACATAACGAATAATTATTTTAAAAATAACATGTCCTAAATCTCAATGTATCATTTAACCGTTATAAGAATAAAAAAATATGTTATTATTTGAGAATAATAAAATTGTATAAATTAAATAGTAGTAAAAATATTTCCTTAAAAAATAGTAGTAAAATAAAAATGGTTGAGTGGGACCAGTCAAAGCAATGAAGCACAGTGTACGGTAAATGAAATGCGATGCGAGAGAAAGGGAGGGATGGATGAATGGCAAGTCTCGTAATTATGTTGCAAACTAAGTCCGTTTGTGAAAAGCAGCATGAATAAAACGAGGACTTCCTCACAATCTCTCATTACATTACACGCGGAAATAATGAATGGTACGTCTCGTCGTGAGTCTGAAGCAGCGAGAAATCCGTAAAGCGACGTCGTAGAGCGCATCCGACGCCGATACTGCAAGAAAGAAAGAAAGCACAGTATAGCTAGAGCAAGTAGTTTCAAATCAGAAATCAAGCGAACAGAATCGATCCAAGAGAGAATTGAAATTGAAATTGGAAGAAGGAAGGAAATGGCGAATCAATTGGAGAATCTGGTGGAGAGCATAAAATCGAAGGTGAGATCGCTGAAGAAATCGAAATCGAAGAAGCCGTACGTGAAGATGGACAAGAGTGCGAGCGTGAAGGTCGAGATCCGAAGCAGAAAAGCGAAAAAGCTCATCGAGAAGACCTTGAAGGCCGCCGATTCTGCAGGAAAACGCACCGTCTCTTAAATCGATCCATCAATCGAACCTTAGAGAAAACAGGTTTTAATTCTTATTGTTTCTAGTTTAATTAATCGGAATCAGAAACGTATACGCTTCTGTAGTTTTAATTCTAGATGAACTGCATATATTTCTCAACTTTTTTAAAAACCATCATATCATGATGTAAATTCTCAAGTTGTTGTTGTTGTTGTATATAATTTTTCTTTTTTAATTAAAGTTTTGAAGGAGATATATGGTCGCTTAATAATTAAATACTACTTTTATCAATTATTTTCAAAAAAATTACATCTAGACCAAATACTTGATATAATAATTCAGAGACATATATACATGATCATGAATTTAAATGGCGTACTAGAAAGAATTAAATTCAAAAATATATATTATAGTATAGCATGATATGAGAAGAGTGAAGACAAAGAAAGAAATAATGAGTGACGTATAACGGAGTGGAAGAGGCGTGGAGCGTGCCGTTCATGCATTGATTGATGATCAGCCGTTGACGTTTTGGATTTCGATTCATTATTATTCATGCGCCGACAATGCCAAAACCCATTTAATATATTTTTTATTTTTATTTTAATTTGATTTTGCTGTTACTGGAAACTGGAAAGACATGTAGAAGTGCAGAGTAAACACGTGGTTACTCAAGGTCCTCCATGGATGGACGATTTTGAATACATGGGCTTGGAAAATATTGGAATAATTAATGCTAACAACGAAGAACGCCACTCAACTCTGAAGTCTGAAGTTTCCTTCTTCAACTACGTGATATATACACTTGCAATGGATTGATTACTTGATCTGATTAATGTGAGAATTGATGCATGAGCGATAAATCTGTTTATTTATTTATTTTTTGGCCGAAAGCGATAAATCTGTTTAGTTTTGTCAAATTGTCTGTTTTATAATTGAACATGAATTGATCAATTTAACGGTTAAAGATACCAGTGAATATGACAGAGTGATCCGTGATCATTTTTGTTTTAAGCAAAAATTAAATAAGATGACACATGTTTTAATTAATTTTATAGTATATTCGTCTCCATGTGAATAATGATCAGTTAGCAGTTAGCACCCTGTTATTATTTTAAGGCTCAAGTCCTATTTTGGTTTCCCAGTTATGCTTAGTGTTCTAAATTGGTCTCTCAGATATTTTTCGTTCCATATTGGTCTCCCAGTCATGCAAAATTTGACAAAGTTGGTTCCTCTAACCGTTTCCATCTATTTTTCCGTTAAAAAAAAAGATAAAATTGATTTTTAACTCCTAAAAATTTAAATTTTTTACATTAAGGACTTTTTTCTCAATTATAAAACCAAAATGTAAGAAAGAAGAAATACATGGGGTTTTACTTTATTTTACACAAAAAACACAACCTCTCTCTCTCTCTCTCTCTCTCTCTCTCTCTCTCTCTCTCCTCGCCAATTGAGGATTCTTCCTATGAATTCCCCAAATTCTTCGTCGTCGTCCCTGAGGATCAAATTCAAATCTCCAGAAAACTCCCAAATTCTTAAACCCTACCAATAATTGTTGTTTCTTTGCCATTGCTCTGCAACTACTTCTAATTCTTCCCCAAGTCCCATCATCTGTCGTCGTCGTCTTCCTCTGTTTCGACGTCGATTTCTTCGGTCAAACGTCGCTCCTTCGAAAATGGGATCTCTCCGATTTCTCGATACAGTGACCGATTTGGGGAATCCGAGACGATGATGAGCTACAAGGATGTTCTCCGATTTGGGAAATTTTCTGGCGGGAAAATCTGCAGAATTTCCAGAGAGAGAGAGAGAGGAGGTTGTGTTTTTTGTATAAAATAAACTAAAACCCCCATGTATTTCTTCGTTTTTACATTTTGGTTCTATTATTGAGAAAAATGTCCTTAATGTAAAAAATTTAAACTTTTAGGAGTTAAAAATCAATTTTATCTTTTTTTCTAACGGAAAAATGGATAGAAACTGTTAGAGTGACCAACTTTGTCAAATTTTGCATAACTGAGGGACCAATATGGAACGAAAAATAACTGAGGGACCAATTTGGAACTCTGAGCATAACTGGGGAACCAAAATAGGACTTTGGCCTTATTTTAATTATCCTTTTTTATTCCATAAGATTTTGTATACTTTATTTAATTCTTATAAAAATAACATATAAACTTATATATTCAAATTGATCTTCTTTATCAGGGTAAATTTTTACAAATATAATATTTTTTAAAGATTAAAACTCCATTTTTTCAATTCAATTCTTCACAAGTTTTTTTTTCTCAATTTAATCTTTCATAAATTTATTTTTTTTTTTGGTAAAAACCGGGCTCAAAGGCAGGGCCCAAGAGCCAAAACGACAGAAAAAAAAAAAAGAAAAAAAGACAAAACCCTAAGCTGCCAAACGACAACCAGAAGGAGAAAAAAGGAAAACATCCTAAGGAGGTCTCACACTTCGAGCATCTCCTAACCCTAGCCTATCTCAAAGAAGAAGGGCCGACATGCACGTCGACGGTAGCTCAAGCCGAACAAACTCCAGGACGTCGCGCCGCTCGCATCCAAGGTTGGCCAGATGATCGGCGCAAGAGTTGGCCTTACGCCAATGATGCGCGATATTCCAACGACGAAAAGAGCTCAGACGCTGCCTAATGTTCGTCATGATGCTCTGAATCTCAAAAATTGAAGAGGATTCGCGACACACAACATTAACCAGCACAAGAGAGTCACATTCGATCTCAATGTCTCTCACACCGTAGTCAACCGCAATCTTCAAACCCTCAAGGAGTCCTCAAGTTTCAGACTTGAGGACTAAACAGATGCCGAGGAATCTGTGAAACCCTACGACCCAGCATCCATTTTCATCCCTAATTAGACCTCCGCAACTCGTTGTCAAGGACTCCCGACGAACCGCGCCATCTGTGTTCAGTTTGGCCCATCCCTATTGGGGGGGTGTTCCAAGCAACATGAACATCAATCTGAGGTGTGTATAAATCTCCCATGCCTAGTGTCAATTTTCCTCTACCATGATTCAGAAGTATATGTCTGATATTGTCTGCTAGCATGTATGGCTTTTTTGCATCTGAGTTGTGATTGTCTGCATTTCTCCAGTTCCAGATCTTCCAGACAGTGACCGACCAAATCCTGTTCCGGGTAATTTCTCCACATGTATCAAAGTTGTTATTTAAATTAGAAATAATCCAGTTAGTGTGATCTGACC
Source organism: Chamaecrista fasciculata (assembly GCA_003254925.1). Taxonomy (NCBI): domain Eukaryota; kingdom Viridiplantae; phylum Streptophyta; class Magnoliopsida; order Fabales; family Fabaceae; genus Chamaecrista; species Chamaecrista fasciculata. Next base: position 13,243 of record QANZ01021547.1, on the reverse strand, counting down.
CAAAAAAGTCTCCTATGTGTCTAGAATCAATCAAGGAATTCCAAACTGTGGAGGCCATAGGGCAATCACGAAGAACATGAAGAGCAGTTTCAATCATATTGGAACATTTCCTACACCAAGGTAAGCCTCCAAACCATTTATTGCATAATTCATTAGTGAGAATCCTGTTGTGAGCAAGAAACCACACAAAGTATCTCGCCCTTTCAGGGATATCTAGTTTCCAAATTTTAGTAAATAATTGATTTTTAGGATGAGCTTTAGTCCTAATCATATAAGCATAATTCACAGTAAAATCCCCATTACTAGTCCCTCCCCAAACACAAAGATCCATTCCCTTAGAGACCGCAGGGCAAGCTTCAGAATAAAAAGTCTTAATGCAATCTTGATTAAACATAGAGTTAAGGTAGGCAAGGTTTCAGCTACCATCTTCCCTAGTTAAGTCCTTCACAGAAGAAGAAACCTTGTTAAAAGGAATAGACATCCTAAGACTGTGAATTAAGGGCTCATCTCTATTGCCCCACTTATCAAGCCAAAATTTGACACTTTTCCCATCCCCAATAATCCATTTTTGCCCCTGTTCTAAGTCTGGTCAGAGCTTAACCACTTCTTTCCAAAGGATAGAGTCACTATTTTTCATGACAATATCCCTTTTCAAATCACATTCTCTTCCATATTTCCCAATTAGAACCCTACTACATATATTGTCGGGTTGGGCTTTAACTTTTCATCCTATTTTCATAAGAAAAGAATCATTCATTTCAGCAAGGCGCTTAATTCCCAACCCCCACAATTTTTATTTTAATACAAGGTATCCCAGTTTTTATTTTCATAAATTTATTTATTATCAATATTAGTCTATCTGTTGGCCAAAAAGTATTACTCTATCTACTTGATTTAACTGAATTTGTGATATATTATAGTTAATTAAAGATTAATATCATTAACTAACATAATATTTTAATTGACACATGTAAATATTATTTTTTATATTAATAAAATAAATTTGTAAAAACTTTGAAAGATAAAGGACTCTTCCACAGGTGAATAAACCGGCCGGGCCCAATTTTTTTTTTCAGAATTTAAATTTTTTTATTTCAACTATTTATTTAATTTTTATATTTTTAAATTTATATATATTGATGAAATAATTAATTTAATGAGATTTTATTAATAAAAACATTTAATTTGAACTATTTGTTAAAAAAATATTAGTTTAATTAAGATTAAGTATAGAAATATGTATTTTTTTCATATACAATTGATAAAAATAATAATACATAACAATTTAAAAAATATTTAGTTATAAAAAGTATAAATTTATATAATATAAATTTAAAAAAAATATAATTTTTTTAAAAAATAGTATACTCCAGGCCGGGGTTGGATCTAGTGTTTTTAGATCCGACACCCCGAACATGATTGAGTCTTGACTCTTGAACACCCCTATTAGTAAGGAAAAAGTTCAAGTAAATTTTTCTGTAACAAGTTTTTTTCTTCTTTCTTCTATAATCAATCATTTACAAATATGTGTATAATATATTTTTTTCTTTGGCAAATGATATAAAAAGCAAAAGTTTAGCTATCTCTTCTTATCACCTTCACATAATTTGGGGTAATTTGACTTTTTTTTTTTGGTTGAAATGAAATATGAAGAGAGAAAGAGATATTGGTGTGTTAAAGCAACATATGACTATGTAGTATTGTCCTTTTTCTTTTATAAATTATAATTGTTCATGCCCGAAATTCATCTTAGAAATTCTAGTTGTAAAGATTGTAATCTTATAGTTAAGATTTGGGATATCTTAAGTAATCTTTTAAGGTGACTTGTATTCAGTAGTTGCTAATTATTGGGGATATGCATATCTTAGTGGTTAAGGATTTAAGTAATTGGGCCTATTATCCTAATGGGCCTAGGTTCAGTAATCCTTATAGGACTAGGGTTTGAGATGCTTATAAATAGTTAGTTAGGATTGATGAAATTAGTACATCACAAGATATCTCAAGAGAGACTCTTAGAGATATGGGTGAGGGAAGACTTGATAGGTGATTCATTTATCAGGTTATTGTATTCTCATATTCTTTATAGTGAAGTTCCTTGTTCTTGGCTGGATGTAGGTCACACTGACCGAACCAGGGTAAATTCCGCATTCTCATATACTTGTTTTGATCTTGTTGGGAGATACTCTTAATCCTAACAAGTGGTATCAGAGCCAGGTTCTCTTGTTTTTTCTTTTCTTTTTCTCTTTGAATCTGAAAAAAAAAATAGGTGGGAGCAGATCTGAAGTTTGAACATTCAGAGGAGGACCACTTTTGCAGTTTTAGCAAAATTAAAAAAGGTGTTTCTCTTTCATCGTGAATCAATATTCACGCTACTGCAACTTGACGCACAAACTCAACGAGGAAAAAGACGACGTTGCTGGTTCGCGAACTCGACGGTTTTTTGATCGGAGACCGACGCGACTTCAGCAGAGGTGTTCGTCGGCGGGATTCATCGGCGGTGAGCGGCGGATCTGGGCAGTTTCGCAGCGCTCGTTGATCGACGGAAGACGGCGATTCGCGGCGTTTTCGGAGTCGATTTTTTTCAACGTTTTTGGAACGCAGATCGACGCGGCCGTTGCAGGAGAGTTCGTCGCCGGCGGAGGACAGCCAGCGGTGGTTCGTGGCTGAGATCGGAGTTCGCTTTTTTGGGTTCGTGAAAGCGGAAGGAGATCGACGCAATTTCTTTTTTTTTTTTTTTGCAAGAGGAGTTCGTCGCCGGCGGTGATTAAAGTTCGTCGGAGGGCGACGGCGTTTTCTGGGCAGATTCGGCGGAGATCGGAGTTCGTTTTCTGGGTTCGTGTTTGGAGTTGCCGGTGGTGTGTTTGTTTGTGTTGTTTCTCGTGTAAACAGGTGGTGTTTTCGCGGAGTAGATTCAACGGTCAACAAATGGTGATTTGCGTGAAGTTCGTGAATTTTTCATAGATCGGGATCGATGAATTCGACGACAAAATATGAGGTTGAGAAGTTGGATGGAGGAAATTTTAGTCTTTGGAAGATAAGAATGCAGTCGGCATTGGTTCTTCAGGACTTATGGCAGGCAATAGAAGAAAAGTACACCGATTCGGTGACGGAAGAACAGAGGAAGGCACTTGGGAAAAAGGCGTTGAGTGCGATATTCATGAGTGCGATATTCATGAGTGTTACAGACAGTGTTCTACGGGAGATTGCTAACGAGGAAACGGCGGCACAGGCGTGGAGGAAACTGGAGAATCTGTACTCGGCGAAATCGTTGACCAACCGCCTATATTTGAAGAAGAAGTTGTACAATTTAAGGATGAATGAGGGTACACCAATCAAATCTCACATGGACGAATTTAATTCGATAATTATGGATTTGAAGAATGTAGAGGTGAAGATTGACGACGAGGATCAGGCTCTTATTGTGCTATGTTCACTACCACCATCCTATGAGACCTTTGTGGATTCGATGTTGTATGGGAGGGATAAAATTTCACTAGATGACGTTAGCGGTGCGTTAAAGTCAAAGGAGTTGAAGAGGAACCTTTCAGGTGATCGAACAGAGGGAGTGGGATTGGTGTCGAGGGGAAGAGTGCAGGGGAAGGACTCACGTAAGTCCAATGAGCGATCGAGGTCGAAATCAAGGGCGAAGAAAGCGAGTTGTTTCAAGTGTGGCGAGCGAAGTCACTTTAAGAAGGATTGTCCTAGGTTGAAGGGAAATAAGGAGGATTCGTCGGATGATGAGAATTCGGCGAACGTTGTTGTTAATACTTGTAGTACTTCTGGAAATGTCGAATATGTAGGAGAGGTGTGGTCTGTGGCTGGCCATCATGGATCAGACTCTTGGGTTCTTGATACAGGTGCGACTTTTCATATGTCTCCACACAGGAGATGGTTTTCTTCGTATAACCATATGAGTGGAACGGTCTATCTTGGAAACGGTATTCCATTGGCGATAGAGGGGATCGGTCACATCAAAATCAGGATGTTCGACGGGGTTGTGAGAAGTATTGAGTGTTGGCATGTTCCTCAGATGAGGAGGAATCTTATTTCATTATCAACATTGGAGGATCAAGGGTACAAGTTTCACGCCGAAGGTGGGAACTCTTAGAGTTGGAAAGGGCTCGATAACACTGATGAAGGGGAAGCTAAGCGCCAGGCTATACTATCTTCAGGGAACCGTAATTGAGGGTGAGACGACGATTGTCTCAGGGAATATTGAGGCAGGTGATGATGATTCTGGAATAAGTGAGGCGAGCACCTCAGACAATGGCGAGGTGAGCACCTCAGGGCGAGATCACAATGGGAGTCGGTTATGGCATTTGAGGCTCGGTCACATGAGTGACAAGGGACTGACACTTCTAGAGAAGCAGAACTTACTGATTGGTACAAGAGGGATCCCTTGAATTTCTGTGAACACTATGTGTTTGGAAAGCAGACGAGAGCGAAGTTTAGCAAGGTGGGAGTGCACAAGACCAGGGATAGGTTGGATTATGTCTATTCAGACCTATGGGGTCCTAACGGAGTTCCTTCTAAGAGCGAAGGTCGGTATTACATGACGTTGATTGATGATTCCAGAATGGTATGGGTGTACATATTTAAGTCTAAGGATGAGGCATTTCCAACATTTATCAAGTGGAAGGCAAAGGTAGAGAAACAGACAGGAAGGAAAGTGAGTTTCCTTAGGACTGATAATGGGTTGGAATACTACAACAAGGAGTTCAATGGGTTTTGCAACAGGGAAGGCATTGTGAGACACCGCACGTGCACAGGAGCGCCACAGCAGATTGGTGTTGCAGAACGAATGAACATGATGCTTTGTGATAGAGCACAGAGCATGCTCTGACATGTAGGTGTGAGCAAGGACTTTTGGGCTGATGCGATCAATACTGCTTGTTATTTGGTAAATAGATCGTCATCCATGGCAATCGGGAATAAAACTCTTTTCAAGGTATGGTCCGGATCACCTGCTGATTACAAGCACGTGAGAGTGTTTGGGTGCCCAGCGTATGCTCAAGTGAAGGATGGCAAGTTTGAGCAAAGGGCAAGGAGGTGCATATTTCGCGAATATGCATATGGAGTGAGTGGATGCACGTTGTGGTGCATGGATCCTAAGTCTCCATGGATATTGATCAGCAGGGATGTAACTTTCAATGAGTCTGTTTCGTTGGACAAGCGAAAGGGGAAGGCGATAGCCAAGTTAGATCTCGGTGTGGGGAACCAAATGGAGCTAGTAATTGATAATGCTCCGAGCACTCAGCCCAGTACCACTGAAGGGGAGCAAGTGCGAGACCTTTCTCATAACACTGAGATCTTAGAGGCATGGGAGGATGTTGATATGAAGGATTTTGGAGAGGCAAGGAAGATTGCTTCCCATTTCAGGCTATCAGGGGATCTTCTGCTGAAGTCAGCAAGGGAGTTGGAGCAAGTATCAAGGGTTCCATACTCAAGTGTTGTGGATAGTGTTATGGACGCCATGGTAAAGGGTACGACGAAGGTTGGTTTAACCTTTGGTAGAGCTAGCTTGGGGAGACCACCTTCAGGGCGATTGGTAGTTGGCGTGGGCAGTACCAGGTGATACTAGGATGCTCAGGCGTGAGCAGCAAGACAAGGAAATGTTCGTGTTGAAGAAGGGAGTTCAACTCAAGGGGAAGATTTGTAGTCTTCTAGGTGACTTGTACGGGAATTCAAGTCAAGGGGAAGATTTGTAAAGATTGTAATCTTATAGTTAAGATTTGGGATATCTTATGTAATGTTTTAAGGTGACTTGTATTCAGTTAGTTGCTAATTATTGGGGATATGCATATCTTAGTGGTTAAGGATTTAAGTAATTGGGCCTATTATCCTAATGGGCCTAGGTTCAGTAATCCTTATAGGACTAGGGTTTGATATGCTTATAAATAGTTAGCTAGGATTGATGAAATTAGTACATCACAAGATATCTCAGGAGAGACTCTTAGAGATATGGGTGAGGGAAGACTTGAGAGGTGATTCATTTATCAGGTTATTATATTCTCATATTCTTTATAGTGAAGTTCCTTGTTCTTGGCTGGATGTAGGTCACACTGATCGAACCAGGGTAAATTGCTTGTGTTCATCTATTCTTCTCTATATTCCGCATTCTCATATACTTGTTTTGATCTATGAATGTTGTTGGGAGATACTCTTAATCCTAACACTAGTAATAATCAATATGAAGAGTAATTACTCTGATATATTCAGGCCAAAAAAAAAATTACTCTGATATATTAAACTTGAAATGATATGGATATTCCAAAGTTAATATTGAGAGTTCAAAATCCAAACCCAATAATTAATCCAATTCAATCCAGTGCAGTGGAATCTAATTCTTATTATTTGACAAGACATACATCTTCCGAGAATCCAAGTTCTAAGCTACTATGATCAAAACTCCTTGTTGAAGTAAAAAAACGTGGAGGTTTCCTCACAAGAGTAGATTGCTCAAAGTCATAAGCAATCTCAATGAGTTTAGGCTCAGTGCCCTTCAAGCCTCCAAAACAGATCCCAAAGGGCATTCCAGAAGGGTCATCATACCCTGCAGGCACACTGATTGCAGGGTACCCTCCAATTGCCAACATGGCAGTGCATTGGACCCCTAAAGTCACTAACCCATCCAATTCATTTTCCTTCATAATTTTCTCAAACCCATTCTTTGATAACTCTTCCATTCTCTTCACTGCCTCTGTTACCTCTTCACTAATTCCACTTGTCATCTCCGATTCAATCAACAGATCCTGCCCGTACTCCTCTGTCTTTTCCTACAAATCCGCATACGTTTTCCAAGTTCAAAGTTCTAACATACTTCATCTATTTTTTATTTTGGTGCCAAAAGAAGACTAACTTTCAAAAAGTTGCAAAAGATCTTGAAATTTTTTTTATTAAAAAATAAGGTCAAAGTGCAATTTTGATATCTTATGTTTAGGATAGGTTATAATCCAATCCTTTATCATTCCTTGTTGCAATTTTGATCCTCCGAATTTCTTAAAAGTTTTATTCTTTAGTCCCAACGATTGAATATAGTCATATCTCTTTTGTTTCAATTTCAAATGTGACGAGTATTGAACTACATATTACTTTTGACGAGTTTTTTTTTTACTTAGAGTCAATCAGCAAATAAGATCAAATTAGACTTTCAAAGATGATTGCTTGTTTCATAGTCAAACAGACAAAGTTGGTCATATCTCTTTCACTTAACCTATAACTTTGAACTCATCGCAATCAAACTTCAAATAAGAGAAATATGACAAATTTCTCTCATTCGACTATGAAATGTGTAGCCTATTTTTGAAGTCCAATTTGACTTTATTTGCTTACAGATCTAATTGAACAAAGAAATAACTCGTAGACTACGAGTCGTAGTGAAATTTTTGAAAAAGTTAAAAGATCAAAATTGCAATAAAAAAAATCAAAAACTGGGTTGCAACTTATCCCAAAGATAAGGGATTAAAATTGTACTTTGAACAAAAATAAAATTGTGAAGAAGTGCGCAGTTAAGATATATAGTTGTGTTGTGTTATGGCCAATTTGGATCCTCTATAATTAGTGCTGAGAGAAAAAAAAATAAAATAGAGAGAGAAACTACCATTGAAACTCATTTTTTCTCTTTTTTTTTTGTTTTTTTTTTCTCTTAACACTACATTTATAGTGCGCAATAGAAGATTCAAATAATTTGTGTTATGGCATGGTTGCTTACCAAATCAGGATGGTGGATGTTGAATTGAATGATGTCAGATAGCGACCTCACCGGAGAGGCAATGAGTTCCTCCTTCAGATATTTGTTGATGGATAACTTGAACTCTGCTGACGTTGCTACCTTTTCACCACTTCTCGACCCATTTTGAATAATGCTCCAATTTGGAATCTCCAAATTATCTACCACCGTTGCACCCCTTTCCCTTCATTAATAAACAATAATAAACAAACATTGTTTCTTCATATATAAAAGAATTAAAACAAGAATGAGTTTGGTGTAGCAAAGAACGCTAGCTTATTACCTGAAAAGCTGGAGATGATGGTCAAAGACAGAATTTTGATAAGGCTTGGAGAAACGATTCCTGACAACACCCAATCTCTTTCCTTTAAGACCATCCTTTTTGAGGAATTGCTTATAGCCATTATGAGGTATGAACTTGGCTGCAGAAGATGTTGCTTCATAGTCTCTGGGGTCAAACCCAACAATCGCATCCAGCACATGAACCGCATCTGAAACTGTTCTGCATATTGGCCTGTTCCAACCCATGCATATATAATAACACTAATTAGTAACTTGGCCAAAGTGTACTTCTGGTCTCATAACTTTTCTTCAGGTCTCAATTTATTTTGGTCTCATATCTTTAGTTCAAGTTGCAAATTTGGTCATGTGTTAAACTTTTGAATTTTGATCCTATATCTTTGGGTCAGGTTGTAGAATTGGTCTCATATCTTTAGATCAAGTGCAGAATATAAAAGAATGAAGAAAGTTGAAGAGGAGACCCAATAGTGTCTTGACGAGGAGTAATAGGGATAACACCAGCCCTGCTTGTGAGTCCAACAGTGGGTTTGATGCCCACAACAGAGTTGTGATCAGATGGGACGATGATAGAGCCATGTGTCTCAGTCCCCAATGAAACTGTCACCATGTTTGCAGCCACTGATATCGCTGATCCATAGCTTGACCCGCATGCATCCCCTCTTTTTACATATGGATTCTGCATCCATTCACATGTATATTATTTCTTCAAACTTCACCTTCATTATACTAATTGGTTAGAAGGATTCTGCATGTACTTTAGAAGGATTCTCCATCCATTAACATGTATATCCATAGCGTTTTGTCCTTCTAAACTCACTTCAACATAACGCTTGCTTTCCAAGTATTTAGTATTTGGTGTTCGTCAAAGGGAACTGTAATAGTTTTTTTTTGCCAAAAGTATAATTTTGGTCATGTGATTTATGGTTTTGTTTCAATTCTGTCCCTTAAATTTGATTAGTTTCACTTTAGTCCCTAAACTTTCAAAAATCAATAAAAAATTCTTCACTCCTAATATTGTTAATTTATTTAAAGAAAAATACTGAATTTGAGATACTTTTGCGTACTAAATATTTTTTTTTGTTTTATTAGTAGCATTTCAGTATTGAAATATTAATTTAGTTTTTTTCGTTAAATAAATTAAAAATGTTTTTGAGTTAGGATACTTTTGATTAATTTTTGGAAATTAAGAAACTAAAATAAAACAAATGATATTTAAGAGGCAAAATTGAAACCAAATCTTAAAAAATGATTAATTAAAAGTGTTTCTCCTTTTTTATTTTGTTTTTCGTTTGAGAAAATAAGCAGCACAAAATGTAAAATGGTAAATTTTAAAATCTTGACAAAAAGATTTTTCGGCCGTTTGAAGTTGCACTTCTAATAATTATAGACAACTTTTTTGTTTATTTCATTATTCTTCAGTCAAAGTGTAAATTTGGTGTCATATCTTTTGCTCAATTTTCAATTTGGTCCCATATTTTTTTGTTGTTGCACTTTTGGTCCCATATCTTTGGATCATTTCTCAATTTAGTCTCATATCTTTTTTGTTGCAAATTTAGTATCATATATTTGGTTCAATTGCATAATTGGTTCTATATCTTTAGGTCATATGTAGAAATGATCTCATATCTTTACAAAAGTATCAACTGAGGGTTGATCCTTTTGCAAAGATATGAGACTAATTTTGCAACTTCACCAAAAAAATATGAGATCAAAAATGATATGGGACCAAATTGGAACCTTCTACCAAGATATGAGACTAAAAATGCAACAAAAAAATACAGGACCAAATTGAGAACTCAACAAAAAATATGAAACTAAATTTACACTTTGACCTAATTTTTCCTAAGTGTGTAGATTTGATGATGGCAAGCAAAGCTCCGAAAGAGAGAAGTCCTTTTGTTTTGTTTAACAAACTTACCTCCATTTCTCTCTAATGCTTTTGTTGGGAATTTATTTGGCCTTCAATATCCCCATCGTGTTGGGATAGGTTTAACTTTGTTTTCTTTTCTGTTTTATTTAGGTGCTGATTAGTTGTTGTTGTATTATTGTTGATTTCGGATGTACCGTTCTGTTCTCGTTTCTGTTTTATGATATTCCTCCTTCTATGAAAAATAAAAAAAAGTAGTAAAGTTTTATACACTTTACCTTTTATCAAATCTAAAAGTTTAACAAAAAGTCTTTTCAAAGTTCAAGTATTCAATTTTACAGTATAGTCTAATTTGGGTAAATTCATAAAAAAAAAAATTGAAAACTTTTTTTTAAGGCCAATGTGCAAATTTGATCTCATATTTTTTGTTCAGTTCTCAATTTGGTTCTGTATCTTTTCTTGTTGTAATTTTGGTCCTATATCTTTGCAAAAGATCCCAATTTTGGTCTCATATCATTTTTTTGACCAAAAGTGCAACAAAAAAAGATATAGGACCAAATTGAGAACTGAGCAAAAGATATATGACCAAATTTGCACTTTAGCCTTTTTTTTAATTATTTTTCAAAAGTTGAGAGAAAAATGAAATTACACAATCTAAACAATGTACATTCGATCTGTAGACTCATAAATTTTCACTTAATTAACCTCAGTAATTATGAACTAAATAGATGGTAAATATAAATCAAAATTAGAAACAAAGGAAGAACATATATATACATACCATGGCAAGTCCAGCTCTAGCACACCAATTACTAGGAGCCTTAGTTGAACGAGTACCATACCACTCCGACAAAGAAGCTTTTCCCAGAATGACGGCACCAGCTTCCCGGAGTTTCTCCACCACGTGAGCCTCACGCGCCGCCGTGGCTCCCACCAGCGCGTACGACCCCGCACTGTTATTCATCTTATCCTTCGTCGCTATGCTGTCCTTCAACAGTACCGGAATCCCATGCATCGCTCCCTTCGGTGAGCTCGCCCGCACCCGATCCGCTTCTTTCGCTTCATCTCTCGCGTTAGGGTTTACTTCGAGCACGCTGCGAAGCACTGGATTGAAGCTCCGGATTCTGTCCAAGTACAAGTCAACGAGCTGCGACGAGGTGACGTGGCCTTCGGCGAAGGCTTTTTGGATGTCGTCGACGGTGGCTTCGATGATGTTGAAGTGCGGTGAGCCGTTGATCTGGTTGACTGAATCTGTGACTACGACGAATAGTGTGACCACGAGAATGGAGAGGAGAGATGGAGAAGGAGATTCCTTGAGATTCCTCATCTTGATTTGTTTGTTTGTTTTGATTTTGATTAGATTAGAGACGACGATATCCTAGGATTTTAACAATTTCAAGTTTCAACATCGTACTGTGAAAGTTAAAACCAATGAGAATTTGTAACGTGTAGTGTTTAACACGTGAGACCCACATGGGGGCTAGTGCAGGGACCCAATCTGGTCCGTTGCTTCCCCTGCACGCGCATTGGATGGCACCGTAGATTCTAAGAACAATACTAATTAGTAGATAAAAAATCACATGAGCGTGACCTAGTGCTTCCTCACCTAATTTTTTAATTAAGTGGTTGGAGTTCCACTCTCATTTTTTACATGAAAAGTATTATGTGGCCAGCTATTTATCCTAAAGTGGAGGACTCGTGATGAAAAAATTAGTCACTATTCTCGACAGTGGATACCCTTGGGTTATACTAAAAAAAAATAGTTAAGAAACTTTCTTTTTTGGTCCCTGAATTGTTATGAATCAACGATTTAGTCCCTGAATTGTAAAAAATACAAATCAGTCTCAGAATTTTACTCCACTCTCAACCTTCTAGCCCTTGAATTGTAGAAAAATACGAATCAATCTCTTAATTCTACATCATTGTCAGAGACTAATTTGTATTTTTCTATAATTTAAGGACCAAAAAGTTAACGATAATGTAAAATTTAAGAATTGATTCGTATTTTCTTACAATTCAAGGACAAAAATGTTGATGATGATATAAAATTCAAGGATTAATTCGTATTTTTTTTACAATTCAACGATAAAAAGTAGGTTTTTTTTCTTGATTGACAAGAAAATGGGCCCTGGCAAATTTTTATATTTGTAATTTTCTTCATTTATTTTTTTTTCTCATCATGAGAGCATAATATATTAAAGGATAAAACTTATATCAAGTTTCTTATATCCTTGCCATCAAGTTCCACCAATCACAAGTCTTGATTACATTTTCTCCCTTCAATGATTGGTCATGCAAAAAGTGGTGTTTAATATTCTCTCCCTATCATGATTAGTCATATATAAAATTTTTGCCACGTGTTAAATGTTGATTGGAGAATTTGATAGTAAAGATGTAGGGAACTTGATATAAGTTTTGCCCTATATTAAAACAATCATAATAGGTACACCAAAAAAAAAACAATGATAATAGGTGCAAAAACTAACAAATCAAATTAGCCGATATTTTGTTTACCATAAAAAAATAGCTTATATTTTTTCGGGTCAGAATTTTTTTTTGTCAACTCATGGCAACCCATGAGAAAAGGAAGCCCAAACAAGCCAAATAAGCCCGATGGAGGAAGAGGGAATACAACTAAGGGCAGAGATAAGCAAGACGAAACGGCACTCAACTCCCTGTAGAGAACGCATTTAAATATTTTAAATTTTGAGTATCTAAAAACGAATAAATATTAAATAAAGGGTAAATTACACAAAAGGTTCTTGTATTTGACTCATTTACAGAAAAGGTCCACGTGGTTTAAAAAGTCTCAAATAAGAGTTTGTGGTTTGCTCCATTAATAGAAAGGGTCCCAGCTTCCTAGGAGGTATTTGTCATTCAGAACTAACAGAATTAGGACAGTGTGCAACTCACGTAACTCATTTCCACATGCTCAATCCTTAATTTCTCCTCCATTGTGCAGAAATCGAACCCTATCTCCACATCCTCGCGAACCCTAACTCCCATTCTCGTCATTTTCTTTCATTCTCGAACCCTAATTTTCATAAATTAGGGATTGGGATATGTGGAAATGGGCCACGTGAGTTGCACATTATCTTAATTCTGTTAGTTTTAGATGACAAATACCTCTTGAGACTCTTTTTGTTAACGAAACTTATTTATCACTTTTTAAATTACATGAATTTTTTCTGTAAATGAGTCAAACCAGATAGACTTTCAATGTAATTTAATCGAGTACAAATAATAATAATTGTCCTTGCTTTCATCCTTAGCTAAAATGGGTCAAAATTTTCACAATGGGAATTGCTTACTGATACCATCTCCTTTTTTTTTTTTTACTTATTATA
>QANZ01021520.1:155466-188167 GCA_003254925.1 Chamaecrista fasciculata | reverse complement strand
CAGCCACACACTAAACAAATTACATAAATTAACGAAAGATAAGAACCTTACGACTCCTTTCATCAAATATGTGTCCATCTACATCTTACAAATATTACTTATTAATTTGCATCACCCCCTACCTGTCCATAATTATATACTCAAATTCTGATGAATCATGTGTATTCTGACTTTGACTTTTGAATTTTGAAGAAGAAGGCCACTTTCGATTTTCTTTTTGGTATTAAAAAAGTGAATGGCTTGTGGCTGTCGTGTGGAGAACACATTCATCCGTCCTTTTATATTTGTTTCTATTACTTTCAAAAACTTGCCAGCAATGGCAGAGTGACACTGAATTACTGATATTTGTATTTGTCATATATATATATATATATATATATATTAGAGATATGACTCATGAATTAGGCAGTGGATTTGTTCTAAACAGACAAATACTTGTCTGCTTGATGATTCAACTTCTGGGGCTTGGTTAATTAGATGTTCTTCAAGTACCTGGGTTTGAGATTTTTGTATTTTAGTTGAAAATTAAATAGGCATGCATTAAATTCAATGTCAGAACCCAGATATAAAGAGCCATATGTTTCAGCAAAACATGGGCTTTTGAAATAATTATGTGTTATATATATTGGATTTGATACGTCTTTCGGAATTAAAAATTAAAATTTAGAGACTACAAAAATATTTTTGTTTTATGAAAAATATATATAAAAATATTATATGGGTTTCGTACAATCGTACTTCATTTTATTGTTTTTTTTTTGGGTTTATTTATACATGAAAGAAAGGCATTTTTTACCATGAATATATATCTTATATATATATATATATATACTCCAAATGTTTCATTAATTAAGCTTTTCTATCTATACAAAAATTACGAGAAGTCTTTTTTTTTTTTGAGATTAACTATATACAAGCTCATTCATCGATCAAATGAATATTTATCGAACAATAATTAGTTCTAGAGAATTTACTATATATTTATATATCTTATGATCAATCTCAGCGAATAAACTGTACTTACATTGATAATAATAGAATTTACAATAAAAAGATTGGATAATAAGCTTCCGTATATATATAAAATGAATTGGAAAACATAGTATATTGTAAAATGTAATTACATGGATGCATATAGGCTGTGTGCAATTGTTGAAATCTGGGAAATGAGCAATGACTTTCAATTTCAAACGCCAATAAAATAGAAAAATAAAATAAAATAAACTGTAGGGTTTGGGTTTGATTCCGTGGCTTATGGTGAATGGCCATGTGAATAATTAATAATTTGGGAGAAAACATTAAATATTACTTACTGGAGAATGTAATTTGGGTACCAGATTCCAGATAAAAGCCTCACGATACAGCATCAAAACAAGAGTTATTTTATTTGTGTGGACCAATACATACAAATTACATTTTTATTTTGGTTTTTGCTTCATATATAGTCAAAGCTAGTATTTCCTGCGTGCATTCCCCATTTAATTTAATGGGATTCCTTATTGCAGTAAGATATGTTCCATTTTGCATACTATGATGTGCTAAGTATATATATATATATATATATAGCTATATATATACGTGATGTTTAAGGAAAAAATGAGATAAAAATACTAAACTATCCCTATTAAATTACTTGAGAAATGTAATAGCGATTTCAATTATTAGTATGGTTCTCTACATTTGTGAAACTCGTGCATATCTAATAGCGATTTCAATTATATAATATGGTTCTCTCAACATAATTTTGAGAGAATTCTAAAAAATAAAGACATTTAAATATCGGCATGATGACTATAAATACCCTTCCTCTTCCTAAAAATTATATTATAGGTTAGTAACTTTTTAGTTTTTACTTAATTTCTCTACATTTGTTTAAAAATCCTAATCTAACTTAAGTATTAGATGATGAGTTTCATTAAGGCACCACCACTCTATGATCCTTTCTTGTCTTGTTGTTGCATACATCTCGCTCAAATCTAAGAAAGTGAACGCTAAAGCAAGTATCGTGTTATAATTAATTACAACATAAAACTCAAAACACATCCACAATCCACATCTTCTCTCTCTCTCTCTTTTTGAGAATTACAAGCAGGACAGGCACTAATTAATGCCACGATGGATGCGAGATTACCATGTGAAGAAATGAAATGCGAGGCAGCGTTTTCCAAGAGAGTTTGTTATGCTTTTCGTTTTGCTTTTAGGCTGATTTTTGGTAGTCGTTTGTCTAGGACTAGGAGCAAAGGGGTTTCGTTTTAGATTAGATTCCAACAGAATCAACACCTTTTGTTAGACCAAAAGTAAGGGCCATGGCTAACCACCCTCCCAACAAAACCCTGAGAGATGACTTTACCAACGGAGCTTTTCCCAAAACACCACCCAACGCCCCAAACACTATCAGCGCCACCGTCACCACCGCCACCACCACTCCTAACCTCACCTTATAGTCCTTCACAAACGCCGCCCCTACAAGCGGCACCACCGCTCCCACGCCGAACGCCACGCCGGAGGCCCCGGCGGCGGTGTACGGGTTCGGCAACTCCTCCTTCTCGTGTGCCTCCACTTGTCCTCCGTTTCTCTTCAGCTCAGCCAACTCAATGTCGTATTGGGAGTACACGGAGACGAACTCGCCGATCGCCATGCTGCACGCGCCGGCGACCAGTCCGGCAACTCCGGTGAGAATCATGGTCTTCACGTCCTGCCGGACGGCGCCGACACCCATCATCAGGGAGGCGGTGGAAAGGAGGCCGTCGTTGGCGCCGAGGACGGCGGCTCGAAGCCACTGAGCTCGTTTCGAGTAGTCGACGGCGACGACGGCGACTTCCTCGGGGGATGATGCTACTTCAATGTCTAAAGATGAAGGAGGGATTTTGGAAGCCATGGAAATGAAAATATAAATATGATATGATTATGGATGAGAGGAGTGTGGAAGGCACACGCCTTATTTATAGATGGAGAGAGAGGGGATGCTGAGGTGGACAAAGTTGTGCTTGTGGGAGAGAGAGAGAGAGAATATAATAATGTGGAGAATATGGTAATGTAATAAAGATTTTGGATTGCCTTAGTGGGGGGATGAGATTTGTATATTTATTATTTTTGTAATATTAGTGTGAGATGGAATACCGGAATCTTTGGTGCGTTCACATTATTCGCAACCCAAAGCAAAGGAAAAGCGTGCCCAATACTCATCTCAACCTCATGATGCCTTTTACATTGCCTTCACATGTTTTATCACCCACTGTATTCTCATGAAACGGAATCAGTTGTACATTACATCATACATTACTTGTCACTTAGTTTAAATCATCTATCAAATTATAATTTAATTGGATTATAATTAAACAGTCTAGATTTTTAGAGTGTGAATTTTTTTAAATAGGTATGTAATGATTAGGTTTGATAGATAGAAGGGTATGAAAATTGGAATAGAATATTAAAAATGGAGCTGTTTAGATTAAAAATTTGAAAAGTAGATTTTTGTTTTGTGAAGTTTTTTGCATTGAGATTTGTGATAATCAAATTTTTTTAAAAGCTCCAATTTGGAAGTTTTTTTATATTATTTTGATAGATTATTTCACTTGATAACTATACATACTATAATTACAATTATCGTATATTTGCCCAAATCATTTTCTATGATGACACTTACTTTTTAGTCTTTCATTCTATATTGACCGAAAGAATCAGCCACTTAAAAAAAATTGACTTTTGAGTCATTTAATTTTTACGAAGTTAACACATCAGTCCCTAAAATAGAAAATAAAAGTTGAAAACATACCGAGTTGTTGCAAAATAGTCATGAATCGTCATTTAAAATAAAATTTTTAAATAGGTTAAAGGGTCACTTTGGTCCTAAATGTATGCCTAAATATTCATTTTGGTCCATTATGTTTTAAAATGTTCAAATTGGTCCTAAATATTTGTAAAATGTTTATTTTGGTCCTAAACTATTGAATATGACTTGTTTCAAGTTCAAACGTGACGAATTTAGAACTAAGTATTGTTCTCGAAGAGTACTTTCTCTATCTGGTTGGGGCCGTCAGCAAACGAGGTCAATTCGGTCCTGAAAGTTGACCGCTCGTTTCATGATCAAATAAACAATGTTGATCATATCTCTCTCGTTTCAAATTCGAATACGAAAAATTCAGAGCTACGAGTTCTTTGAATTTGAAATGAAAGACGAGAGAAATGTGACCAAATTCAATAGTTTTGGATCAAAATGAAACATTTTAATAATATTTAGGACCAAAATGAATCATTTTGCAAACATTTAGGACCAATTTGAACATTTTGCAAAATAATCAGATTATAATATAATCTTAAACAAACAGGATTATTTCAGATTTTGGACAGAAATCAGATTATAATTTGATACTAGCTCATTTAATGAACTGAGCCTAAATTGCTTTACTTCTTCTCATTTTCAAATTTACAACTGAAAAAAATTAAAACCTGATATACACCCTTTTGTACAAAGGAGACCCGACGCCAAGAGCAAACTGGCAGGGTCCCCTCCCACTCAAACCCAGCGCCAAGAGCAAACCGACAGGGTCCCCTCCCACTCAAACGACAAAGGTCAATCAAGACCATGTGACAATGGATATGGGGGAAAGCACTTTTAGCTGTCACGGGCCCACCATACAGATCTTCTCGGACACAATCCCCCAGATCTTGGTGTACTTGCCTGATCCAGTCAGGCACAAGTCACCATCAACCACCCACCACACTGTACTTCCTCCTTCTACAAATACACGCTCAAAAACCCTAACAAGGTAAGTAATGAATCTCTCTAGAATTCTTACTCCCATCTCCCGCATTCTCTAACTTGAGCTTCGGAGTGGATTCACAGGGGCCTCCCCCTGTGCAATCCTTCTTGCAGGTTTCAAGTTCCAAAGGTCACAACCATGGCCTCCTCTCAAGGATCGCAGGCCTCCCCCTGTGCTTCCTCTTTTGCAGGATCCAACGACTTCAGGCCCCTCGGAGACTGCAACACGTTTGGAACTCAAGGTTAGATTTACACTGATTCAGCTTTGTAGTTTTCAAAACCTATATAACTCATTTATATTTTAGGCATATTTTTTAGAATTACAAATTTTGATTATGTACTCTTTCTTTTTTGATTGATTGTACGAAATATATATATTGTCTTTTATCAGTTTATGTCATTTGTGTACCATTAATCCATGATGTTTATGGATTTTTTTTTTAGCCAAATCTCATATTTTTATTAAAGAAGTTTACATATCGATCATTAAAAATGTATAATATAAAATTTAAGTTTTTTTTTAGACATTGCCACCTAAAACATTTGGTAGTGATACAATTGTTAATATAGTTCTTAAATAAGTATTCATGACTGATAAGGAGTTGGTTTAAATGGAAATAATTATTATTTGATATTATCTAACCACAATTTTGAGTTTAAAATTTTATAAATATAACACAATTACTATTGTTAGAAGACTCTTTCATTATAGGTGATAAACTAGAAAATGGACACACTTACCTAGTTCAACGAATGTGGGCTACGAGAGCAAGTTGATCGTCCAAGTACCTACAAGAATTTCACAGGGGGGCCCTGCGAAGAATACTCCGACGCTCAAGTTAGTGTATGAGAGATATGAGAGTAAGAGCATTTTGAAAGGTGAGAAGTGGTTAACCTTAGTCTGCTGAGTTGAGCTCTATTTATAGAGCAGGGAAGAGTGGTGGCCAGTGTGCGGGGCGCACCACGTAGTCAGGCACGATCTCCACCAGCAGAAGTGGTGGAAACCGAGATTTGCGGGACAAGGCAATCGTGGGTGATTGCGTGTCGCGTCATTGGGCGGTCGCCAGGAGACTGGAGAACGTGGGTATGAACAAGTCAGTAGCCCACGATCTCCAGTAGCGTGGATTGCGGAGCGAGGCAGTCGTGGGTGACTGCGTGTAAGTCTGAAGGCGTGCGCCATGACCCTGGATGGATCACGGCCGCCTCTTACCGTGCAGAGGGCACCTGATGGGCACGAGTGCGTCTCGCTAGGTTTGGAGGGGAGAAGGGGCCCGGCTCAAGGGCTATTTAGGCGTACGTTCAAATAGTGATGTATCAATAGGTATTTTGAAAATAAAATCTTGGGAGAATGTTATAATATAATTAATAATTTTTTTGAGAGTTTGTATGATGTAAATATTATAACGAAAATAAGTCAATTTGAAAATGTAAATAATAAAATAAAATAGTATAACAGATAAATATGGGAGAGAACAATTAATTATTTGACGTGAAGGTCTTCTAAATGCTTATAGATACAATGACCACAAAATTTGCAATTTATAAAAATAAGGTTTATGGGTCATAAAAAGTCACTATAAAAATGACATCAATAACATGTAATAATACATGGCATAAAAGGAATGGAAATTGAGAGTGGCTTTTTTAGGACAAGCACCGGTAAATAATACGCGCGCTATTTTTCTTTAATCTACAAATTACAAGTAAATATAACATGTTAACTTTAGACAAATTACTAAGAGATTTGCTGCGTCAGCGTAAATAACATGCCTTAAAATGAATATTTTTGAGAATACAATTGCAAATTAAGAGTATTTTTTTTAATATCTTTAATATTTAATAAAGAAACTAGTTTGAGTTTTAAAGCCCACTGTTGCATCAGCACATGGCATGATGTTTCTTCCCACTTCCTTAAACTCGGCTTGCGGAGATATACTGTACTCGTGGACGGAAAGTGATACCAAAAATTCGTCCAACCCACAAAAAAAATATTATTATGCCAAGAAAATTAAACATGGGGAAAAATAATATGCTGTGGCCTGTGTTCAGGATATTTTTAATTAAAGTTACCGCAATCTCACCACTTTCCCATTACTTTTTTCTTCTATGCATACGGAATTACGGACCAATTTTCCACGTTATCTCATTCTAGATATATATGATGATAAAGACAAAGTTGGAGTTTTGACTTTATATAGGGTTTTATAAATATTTTTCGTATGGAGTTAATAATATAAAATTTTGAAAACATTATAATGGTTAAGAAAAACAATAAGCTATCACTCAGTATATGCTTTTCAGAATACTAGGCCATTTAATATTTGAAAACAGTAAATGCAATAAGCGAGTAATAGCCAAAAACCAGTGCATGAATCTTGGAGGAGTAATAGTAAAAAATCAAACAAACAATATTATTTTCTAAAAAGATAATTCAACTTGGTTCTCTTCTCATCACTGAAAGATTCCCACTTGAGTGGATTGTAGGAATATTACAGCTTTGCTGAAAGAAACAGATTATTCTCTGTTTTCCATTCACTTCAACACTAAGGAATAGACAGACAGTAGATACCTGTTGAGTTATTGTGTATTAAGAAAGGTGATCTCCTATCTCACATATCATGAATCTCCAAAAGACAGTATAGCAGAACAAATGGAATTCACTGCTGTAAAATGGGAAACTTATTGTTTTTTGTTATTGATCGATGGGCTTCTATCTTTTAAAGGCTAAAATATACATAACCCTCTAAATCTAAGCAAAAAAATCCCAAGTTTTTAAAGTGACAAAAAAATTCATAAAATATTGATTTTGTGCAAAATAACGCTCTTGCCAAGATTTTCATTAAAAAAATTATGATAATTTTTTAATACAAATTTCAACAAAAGACATTATTTTAACAATAAAAAAATTAATAATTTTTTTCTGCAGTGACTAAAATTCAGTGAAGATTTTGTACGTTTTAGCCGTTCTTTAAAATCTAATGAGGCCTCCTGATAAATGCCTAATAAATTTTGATCTCCCATTCTAATATGAAAAGAACATTCAAGGTAGGGTCATTTAGTACGAGTATGTGCAACTGGCTGAATCTTTTGCAAGCAACATCAACACTTTAGACAAGAAAATCCACAATACACACTGGCCCACAAATTATGACTTTCAACACACCACAAAAACCCACTTGAGAAAAGTCCGAATCACCAATATTGAAAAGGGGAAATCCTTCCAAACAAAATGCGGCATCCATTGGACAAAAGTTCTTATTGATCACGATTCATGAGTCATGACCTAAGGTCACCGTGAATTCAAACTTCCACAGTAACCACAATGATAACCGTACAGAAATATAGTTTCAGAACAAAATCAAAATGTTTGGGAGTAGTTATTTTGGAACAAAATAGGAGATGAGACAATAGTGATGATAATATACCACCAAATTATCTGCCATTACTTCAGTTTGCTGAATATCTTTTGTGCAACCTGCATAGCACGATTATGATTTAGCATGGAATGGCAACATAAAGATATGACTCAATAACTGTGTAATAATTAAAGAGCAATACTTACACATTTGTCAACACAATGCCAATAATCAAAATATTGCCCTGTGCAGTGTTTGTGCCCAGACTCGTCACCTTCAATCCTTTTAACGCATGCCTGTAGCAAGTACAAGAATTATTTTCATCATCTAACCAAGAATTTTGTTTGCAGGGATAAAAGAATCAGAGCAGAATGAACAATAAACAATGTCGGGTCTCTCTTCTCAAACTAATTGAATTATTGCATCAGTATCACGATAGAAAATTAGTGGCTTTGGTTCTTACAACCCCACAGATATACAAAAACACGTTTGAGACTCCAAGCAGAGAAAATCTTAAGTTGAAACTGCTCCAGCTTCACCAAAAGTATCAACGAAATTGAATCTTATCAACAAAAACCTTTAACAAAATTTCCACTCTTAGGGCTGTCACAGAGTCAAATGATTACAAAACACAAGTGGCATATTCTCCACAGAATAAGAGAGAACAACAAAATTAAACAAAACAAATGAACAGAACTTGGACAATCATACGATAGCTCAAGTTTATACCAATTTCAACATGGAAGAATAACCCATTAAGCATTAATGGGCTGTACAAAACTCAGATAACAGGAAAATTTCTCTGTGCACCGAATTACAGCCCTCCACAATAGTTTTTACCATGCTATCACTGAACATATTGTAGTGATCTCTACATCTTTCCTCAAGCTGGCATTTCCCTTTTGTCCTATAGTTGTTGCTTAAATTTTATTGTGCCAACTTCCAATACTCCTCTACCTAGAGACCCACTCTAGGTTACTACAACAGTATCCTTTAGTATACCCTAGCACAAAATTAACTAATGCAAAAGGAAAAGATATACCAACAACAAATTAATGAGAAGCTTAAAAAAAATGCCACATGATGCCACAGTTTTCTTCCATTACCATATACCAGAGTTTTAAAGCTGGCAAACAAAAGAAGCTTGCATTGACAACTTAAATTAACACTGAAGCTCATCTATCAACATATTGCTTATGGTTCTAAATTTCAAAAAGCACACCTTGTATTCAAGAAACGATTTCACACACTTTGGTTTGCAAGACTCCTCAAGATATGTCTTTGGATCAACAGGCTCTTCATCAGCCCTAAATCACAACAAAAAGCATAAATGAAACAACAATAATAAATACCAAATACAAGTGCAATGACATGGGAGCCAAAAAATAAAACAATAACCAGCGGAACTTGGGCAGAAGCTACTGATACAAATTTTCGAAAGGATCAAATAAAAACATTCAAGTACCAACATATGCCATAATTTCCATAAGAAGTAATGTTGAATACTAATTTTGTGACATTCTGTAACCCTCAAATATAATCTGAGTTATGGAATTCAATACCTTGAAGCCATGAACACCGACATATCACATACTTTATCCAAAACAAGTTTACGATCAAGAACGGCTACTTTTCTCAATTTACATTTCTTTTTCAGGTTCCTTCTCAATTTTCAACTGTAGCAAATTATCAATCATTTGCTATCTTGTTATATGCTTCTAGATTAGTTTTTTAGACTTTATTGTTAGTCCGCTCCAATGACTTTATTAAAAAATGAGAACCCACTTATGACTTATATGGTCATCCCAATAAAATTGGCAAGTCATGGCTCCAAATGATCCAATAGAGATATGCTCGAATATCTGCATCTCTAAATGTTTAACGCATAGATGTACCAACCCCAATCCAGTTGCACCAATCACAGTTACAAGTAACCCGTATCATCTCATACAATCAAATACACTTCAAGACCAAATCAAATAAGTCCAAATAAAGGGAACAAAAAATGAGTTCAAAGCTCAGACATAGTCAAAATATTTTGGTACATAGATGTGGTCAGCTGCATGCACATGGCACATCTCAAGAATTCTATTATACCTATTCTACATGTATGGTAGAAAATACAATGCAATGCAAATACAACGATGTGCCTTCCTCACATACATTTCAATATAATTCCAACACAAAATTAATAGATCAGTGCTCAAAATGTAGTGAAAAACTATTATTTCGGAAAATTATAATTAAAATTGGATAAGCTTATATAGATAGAATAATAGATGTAAACGAACTCACACAAGGGAAACAAGTAAATTGAACTGAGAGAATGAAATAATAGAAAAGTCAATGAAATGAGTCAACGCCAGGGTCTTGGCCAAGTCCTCTGAAGTCTAAATCACAAACCCAACAACAATGCTTTTCCTTTGAAGATGTTAACCAAAGGGGTGATCGCTAGCCGCTAATGATCTATACTATATCTCATCAAATTCCACTCTAGAATGTATAGAATTCAAATAGCAGCTAAGTTTAACTAAATCGAAAACCTAGCATGTAACAATCTCAGTTCACCGCATTAAACAGGAACCTTAACTGAAGGTAAGTTGAAAACAACTAAAAGGAACTCAAAACAATTTAACTCTTTGACTTCCATTTTCCGCTACTTCCGCGCGAATCGGACGGATACTAAAACTTTAGCGAGAGAAAAACCCAACAGTAAATATATACATCAAATGGCAGGAAATTCGCAAACCCTAGATTTGCAAAAGAGAATAGGAAAAGTATCGCAATCTTATTAAAGAAGAATATAGATCCCATTAAGAAAAAAAGAAAGAGAGAAAGAAAGTTAGGGCGTACATTGGCGAGGGAAGCGGGAGAAGACGAAGTTGACAGAGCGAACAGATCTCGCAGTGGGAGTAGGAGGTGGGCGAAAATGGCTGCGTTTGTTGATGGGTTTATCGGAGATTGTGTTTCGGATCAAAGAAGACGAATATGATAGTCAATATCGGATTCGGGTTATGCCCGCTTTGGTTGACTCTAGAATGGATTCATTGTTTTCAACAATTTCATAGAAAACAAAAAGATAGATAAACAACATCAAACTAGAATGTTTCATGTTAAAATCTTGCAAAAATGTGTGAAAATAAAATAAATAATTAAAAGAAAGTGATGAAAACACAGTGAGTGATAAAAAAAGTAGTTTATGAAAAATGAAATAAAAATGCTAACGTGGCAAATAGCTGGTTTCTTCTTCTATTAATCTTTTTTGTATAATTTATTGATTTATTGATTATTGGTGTTTATATCTATAGATTTTCTCTTTTTTTTTGTCTAATGTATTTTCCAGCTTGATAGATTAAGGATAAATCTTCTCCGGATCTATGCTCCATTTGAAAAATATGTCGTTAGCCAATTACTTTGTCAATACACTTGTAATAATAAAATGGGATTGCAATATCTAATTAAAATGAAAGAGAAAATAATTAGTAAAAGCTCAAAATCAATAATAAGATAAATATTCGATTTATCGTCAATATTGTTAGAATTAAATATTTTAATAAATTAAAAAAAATGATTTATGATGTAATCAACTTAATTGATTAAATTTATTGAAAATTTGAAAATTTTTATAAATAATTATTAGTTATTTTAAATATAAATATTAAATTTTGTAATTGTAATGAATAATTATAAATTAACTTATGGTCTAATTATTTAATATTTTACTTATTTTAGTATATTCTTTATTTGGAGAGAGATTACTTTTTCCTTGTTATAAGTATAAGCTTTCTCTTCTTTCCTCTAAGAATTATAGTCTTATGATATCAACTTTAATTTGAACTCCATCTTTTAATTTGGTGGAAGTGTCTTTTATTTTCATAGATGTCTTTTTTTTTTCATAATTTTTAGAGATGTCAAATGAAGTTTGTTGCTTTATCTTTGGGTTGTTTTAATGAAGGTTGTCAAAATTGGGAGTTTAACTAAAATAGGAAAGAGAAGTGTAAAATCGGATCGTAAAATGTAAGAGTTTACCTAAATAGAAATAATAAATTTTGTAAGATAATATGTCATTCACTAGTTAATTTAAATGCATCAAAATTTTCATAACTCTCCTAAATCCAACTCTCATTAATTAAAATAAGTCTAAATGTCTAATATTAAATTAACAATACAACTTAACATAAAAATTAAAATAGACACACTAATTGTGATGATAGTGATGATGAAGATAGCGATATGGAAGATGATGGAGAAGAAGATGATAAAGACTATGATAGACGAAGAAGATGAAGATAGAGATGATGATGGATAAGAGTATGAAAATAATATTTTTGAAAACTGTGTTAATTTGAGTTTTTGTTCTATTTTTATTTTACAAGAGTCATAATTGTCAAAACATAGTTTTAAATCTTAAAATTGTGCGATTTTACCGATTTTACTTGAGTTTGACTCAATTTTAGCAATATATAATTTTATAAGCGATTTAACAAAATTTTAGTAAATAAAATTTCAGTTTTACCAATTTTACGATTTAACTTCCGGTTATGACAACGATCATCTTAATGTTATTGTTAGGAATTTAGGATGGTTAATTATAACTTGTAAGATGTAAGGTATTATCCTTTTAATTTGTATAAGAGGTTTGCTGTCTCTTTTTTCTATTCTTTTTCCTTAATATAGAATAGCAGGCTTGGTCTAGTAATCTTGCAGTTCTTCTTCTATTAGTGGTTGTATATGGATTGGTATTTTGACCAAACAAATTATTGAGGTTGTATCCTATGTGAGCTAAGCCCATTTTGATAATACATGTAATTAACACGTACTCGATCTTGCATTGCTGCAATGCATTTTTAACTTCAAAAACATGTTTGATCTTTTATTATTGATTCTAATGTCGGTTTGACTTTATTGTTGGTGAACCATATTATCATGGTTGTGAAAACCAGACCGGTCGAACCATGAACCGGCTATTGGTCTGGTCCGAGTCACTTATAAAGCCGTTTAGATGAAGAACCGGATGAACTGGGTAAAAACCGCCCTGAACCGGACGGTTTTANCACACGCCTTGTACAACCAGCCGATTGAAACTCGTGAGGTATACCACTATCTAAAAGTTTTAAATTCTGCTAGCGGATCCGTTCAGGAATTCTAGGACTAGGCGCTTTAAAGTTTTTTATTTATTTTGTTCCGCTGCGTTTTGGCGCCTAGGATTCCCAACAGCTATTTTAAAGGATTTTTTTTCTTATCGAGTTTAGACTTAAAATAATAAGCTATTTAATAGTTTTCACTTCAACATTTTATCTTTTATCCTCTTAGTTTTCACTTTCTTACTCAATCAAGCCTAAATTTAAAAAGTTTATTATATATTTTTAGTACTTATTAGTAAATTTTTATTATATTAAATTATATATATTATTTTTTAATTTATTTAATTATTAATGGTCCGACCCCGGTTGAACCATTGGACCTTGAATCGTTGTTTCAACTAGTTTAATGGTCAGCCCAGTTTGAAAAACATTGGCGAAATGCCACAAGTGATTGTAGAAATTTTGTAAAAAGAGGGATGACGAGGGACAAAGTTAGGGGATGACGGAGGAGGAACAAAGCTCTCACTAGAACCCTAAATTGTTTAGGTATGGAGGGAAATTCTCTCAACTAATTAAGGGCTCATCCATCACTTAATAACACTCATTTGGAGTTTTCTCTCTTTCACATCAATTTTAATACCAACAAAGAGGATGAAATAAGACAACTCAGACTGGCACGTCACTTTTAACGACGGGGGGTGAATGAAAAGTGCTTAGGGACTAACGATGAAACTTTTTGAAAATTTCAAGGAAAAAACATAAAAAAAAACTTTAAAAGCAAAACTTTGAGCAAATTTTAGAGACCAAAATAGATTTGTAACCTAGCCAATATTATAGTTTTTGTTAAAAGATCTGAATTTAAATGGATGTTAAAATCAATATCTTTATATTTTGTAAATAGTCCAATTCATATATTTGAATTCAAATTCGAAGGAAATAAAATGAATTATCTTTTTATTAATCAATATTTTTATCAATTTTTGTCATCCATAACCATTGAAATAAATAAATTTTAGATTATAGATTATATAGATAGGTTATAGATACCAACATATTATTAACTTAATTTAATATACATGAAATATTTAATATTTTATACTTATAATTTTATTTTTTATAAATTAAAAAATATTAATTCTTCTATTTATACAAATAAACATTTATTATCACATATTAATATTTCTTTACCCAGCTTTTAGGTTTATTGACTCTTTTGCTCTGATTCAAATGCAAACTCAAAAATTGAAATTTGAGATTTTTATGGTAATTTGATAACCCCTATATGGGAACACTAAAAAAATTTGATTTTTTCAAAAAGGAACTAATAAATCATTATTGATTTCGTAATTTTTGGTCTTTTTATGTTTGATTACCCAAATTTATTAATGAGGTTTCTTTTTCAAATACGTTAAAAACAAGACGAGGAGGAAGAAAGGAAGAAAGAAGACGTTCATCTAAGAAGTCCAAATAAAACAATGGTGCCATAAACAGCTATAAAAGTAAAACTCATAAACAGCTCCAAAATCTTTCGCAAACTAACTCACAAAGTAATTGTTAACAGATCCATTTCTCTCCCCACACCCACCTTCAAAAGCTTCACCTTTCTTCCAAATTTTTCAATGACCCACTGAATCATCGTGCAGAGAAATCTTAATTATAGCTTTTGTTTCCATGTCTTCGGTGTGTTTTTATCTGGGTCTTATTATTCTGAGCCTGCTTTTTGCTAGCTGCGTTGTGACTTCAGATTCTTCACTTGAGTCACGTCGTGCGATCCTTCGAGAGGTTAAAAACGATGATAACAAGGGGGATCTTCGAGATTATGCCATTGACTTAAATGCAACGAATTTTGATGTTGTTCTCAAGGATACCCCTGCAACTTTTGCTGTTGTTGAATTCTTTGCCCATTGGTTAGTGATCGTTTTTCTAGAGATTTCATATCTATATCTCTGTTTTCGTGGGATTAATTGAAATATCTGCTGAGATTGAACATTTTTATTTCCTATTTCATGTTTCTTCGAGGACTATACTTGAATAATAGGTGCTATTAACCTTTGACATGAAAATTAGATCTGCTGCAAATAAATGAGAGATATAAAATCATATGACAATTACTTGGAAGCTAAAAGCTTCAGAGTTTAGAGTGAGGTAGATAAAGGATTACCACGGTTTGGGACAATTTGGGGTTGATTTCTTTTATATATATATTTGGGGTTGATTGAGTTTGCAGTAATATTGAGATATTACTTATTTGCTTAAGTATACGAAATAACTTAATATTGAAATTTGATTAGAGTATTGGAGAATTATAGAGCGAGCGCAGCGGAAGAAAAAAAAAACTTTAAAAGCGTATACTCTATAATTCCCTTCCAGGATCCACTAATTGCATTTATTCTAGTAAGAGAAGATGTATACCTAAAAATCAATCGGTAGCTTTGAAACTTGCGAATCCGAGAAGTCCACTGGAACGTGTCCTTCCTCTGCCAGTGATCCACACGAGCAGTTTGGCAGATACCCAGGTGCTAACCTCCTTCTCTTCTCCAAGAGAATGCAGGAAACCCAATCTACAGTTCTTGAATGTTCAAGAACAATTCTTGAACCCCAAGAAAAAGTGGCGCACAACTCACACACAAACCCCAAACCTTTTAGGGTTTGATCACACCTTTCTCTCTCTAGGAAAAATAGTCGACTTTCTCAATCTAGATTAGGTCAAGTCGAATTTTCTTTTCTTTTGTGAAGAAGTGTGCAAGTCGACTTTCTCTCTGTGTATTTATAGAGTTGTTCTTGAAATTATGGAATTGATAATTATAATTAGGGAATCCCTAAATTAGTGGATTATCAAATTAGAAAATTATAAGATTACATTAATATTATAATTTAGGACTTGAATTCTTAATTAAAATATTACATTAATATCTTAATTTGAATTCAAAATGCAATCTTGAGATCCAAAATGCAAGATCAAATCTTGCACATGGAACCCACCAACAATGCGTCATTCCCTAATTCTTGTTAAGGAATTTAATAAATCAAAATAACAACCCTAACTCTTAGGAAGTTATAACCAACTTATTAATTCCCTAACAATATTGAATTAAAATATTACCCTAATATCTTAATTCAAAATTTGAATCTTGAAATCAAAATCAAATCTTGAATTCAAATTCAAATCTTGAATCTAATTAACAAAACAATTTTATTAATTAAAATCAAGGAGCATGAGGCGCCACCCTCAAGCCTTGTTATCCTAATATTAGAGAATTTAATAAATCAATAATCCCCTAACTTTTAGGAAGCTTATTTAATTTATTATTCACTAATATTTTAAACAAGAATTTAATTGTAAATAGATTAATCAAATTAACCATTTAACAATTAATATATTTAAACTTGTCTAACAAATTTAAATATCATAAACGTAGATATTATTTAAGACAAAACTTCATGTTCTGAGACATTCAGCCATGTCTTAAATCGTGTCACTAAAGTGACTCACGAATTAACCTTAATTTGTGTCCCATTACGGTATCTTGATCCTGCTCGTGTGTGACTCAGCAGGCCTCACGTGAAGTTGGCAGCAAGCCATCTCTATGACTCACAAGTCGAGAGCGGACTCTAGCAAGCCATCACGACTGCCCAAAACACGTGAGTTATCGTTTTAACAAAACCGATTTAACCTTATCACCACCTTGTCATAATCCCTATTGTCACACGATATTTTGGTCATGAATAAGGCATGGGAAAATCATCCTTATTCCAAACCACAACTTTCTCGATTCCTTGAGTTAGTCCCTTTTCCCTGTGTGGCCACACATTCCTTAGACAAACTCATCGAGGGGCCCAGTTAAATATCTCTCATCTTAATGAGGGACAAAGTTCCTTCTTGGTCAACCACATTCCTTAGCATGGCAAACAACTAAACCCGTACCTAGCCTGTATGGCTACCCTGTTACGGGCAACGTTGGACTAGGCCAAAGTTCAGCATCTACAACGCCGGAATAATCAAGACCTCAGGTCTAAGGGCATCGTGACAGGTGTACAGTAGAGACTAGCTTATGATTAAACCCATGCAGGACTCTCCGGGTCGGTCCAACAATTTGTAACCCATTACATAATTGCACCATGACTCTCGATAAGCATCACATGCGCGTATCTCTATACACCGAGGTCATGCTGGTCTTGGTTCATTCACGTTCCCACGAGAATGATCGACCAGGGATAGTTTAGACTAATTATCACATAGTTAATCAAGGACTGTTATCACAGTAAACATGCTAATAATATGATAACGAGATAATTTATCATTTATAAATTAATCAAAATAATATGTTCAAACAAACACATATATAAAATGATTGCCCACTCCAAGCTCAGCAATGAACTTTCTAATCCATACAGCCTCCTTTGCTGCATCTGATGCTGCTATATACTCAGACTCCGTTGTAGAATCAGCAATCGTGCTCTGCTTGGAACTCTTCCAACTCACGCTGCCACCGTTGAGGAGAAACACGTACCCAGACTGCGATTTAAAATCATCTTGGTCGATTTGGAAACTGGCATCTGTGTAACCAATTACACATAGCTCTTCATCAGTTCCACCATAAACCAAGAATTCATCCTTAGTCCTTCTCAAGTACTTAAGGATGTTTTTGACAGCAGTCCAATGATCCTCACCAGGGTCTTGTTGGAACCGGCTCGTCATACTCAAGGCAAACCATGATTCATCGGTATGAATCCCTTCTTGGAATCCTACATACTGAACCGTTTCAGTACCTTATCCAAGTATGTACTCTGACTTAATCCAAGAAGCCTTCGAGATCTATCTCTATAGATCTTGATGCCTAGAATATAGGTAGCTTCTCCTAAGTCCTTCATTGAGAATGATTTTCCCAACCAAGATTTCACAATCTCCAAGGTAGGGACATCATTTCCAATGAGCAATATGTCATCGACATAAAGCACCAAGAACACAATTGTGCTCCCACTAACCTTCTTGAAAACACAAGGCTCATCAGGGTTTTGCAAGAAACCAAACTCTTTGACTACCTCATCAAAACGATGATTCCAACTCCGGGATTCTTGCTTCAATCCATAAATGGATCTCTGAAGCTTGCATACCTTCTCTGGTTCCTCTGGACATGCAAATCGGGCAGCCTTCCATTAAGGAATGCTGTTTTGACATCCATTTGCCATATCTCATAGTCATAATACACAGCTATGGCATGGAGGATCCTAATGGACTTGGCCATTGCAACTGGGGAAACGTTTCATCATAGTCAATACCATGATGTTGAGTGAACCCCTTTGCAACTAGCCTGGCCTGAAAGACATTGACATTGCCATCCATGTCGGTTTTCTCTTTGAAAACCCACTTGCACCTTACGGCTTTTACACCTTCAGGTGGAGCGACTAAGGTCCATACCTTATTGTCGTACATGGATTGCATCTCTGCCTTCATGGCTTAAACCCATTTCTCAGAGTTGGGACCCGCGATAGCTTCTTGATAGGTGGTCGGTTCACCACGCTCCATGAGCAACACATCCTTGTTCTAAGTCATCAAAAATCCATATCTTTGAGGTTGAGAATGTGTTCTATCAGACCTTCGTGGTCCTTGTGCCACTAGAGGAGCTTCCACAACGTCTTGTGGCTCTTCTCTAGTTTCCGTCTGCGCCTCTAGAGTGTCTTGTGGATCTTGAACCTCTTCAAGATCTATCTTACTCCCACTGTCTCTTTTGGAGACAAAATCCTTTTCTAGAAAGAATCCATTTCTGACTACAAACACTTTGTTGTCAGATGGGTAGTAGACATAATACCCCCTTGTTTCCTTGGGGTATCCCACAAACAAACACTTAAGAGATTTGGGAGACAGTTTATCGTTAGGCTGTTGCTTAACATAAACTTCACATCCCCAAACCTTGAGGTAAGACAAACTGGGCCTCTTCCCAGTCCATATCTCATATGGTGTCTTCTCAACTACCATAGACGGAACACGGTTAAGTGTGAACGCAGCAGTTTCTAGAGCATGCCCCCAAAAGGATGGCGGAAGATCAGCTTGACTCATCATAGATCGGACCAGATCTAATAAAGTTTGATTCCTCCTCTCAGAAACACCATTCCACTGTGTAGTTCCAAGAGGGGTAAGTTGTGAGACTATCCCACAACTTCTAAGATGATCAACAAATTCTTGGCTTAAATACTCGCCTCCTCGATCGGATCGAAGGACCTTGATTTTCTTGCCAAGTTGGTTCTCTACTTCACTTTGAAATCTTTTGAACATTTCAAAAGACTCTGACTTGTGCTTCATTAGGCAGACATAGCCAAACTTACTGAAGTCATCAGTGAACGTAATGAAGTATGAGTAACCACCTCTAGCTTGAGTACTCATGGGTCCACATACATCACTATGTATGATCCCCAATAAGTAAGGTGCTCTCTCACTGTGGCCAGTGAAGGGCGCCTTTGTCATCTTTCCAAATAAACAAGATTCGCAAGCATCATATGATTCAAAATCAAATGAGCTTAGAAGTCCATCTTTATGGAGCTTCTCTAGGCATTTCTCGTTTATATGGCCTAAACGACAATGCCAAAGGTATGTAGGATTCGATTCGTTAATCTTAATCCTTTTCGTATCAATGTTATAAATATTGTTATCGTGTTGTCGTTCTAATTTTAAGATATAATGATTATCTTACAAATCACCATAAGCAAATAAAACATCATCTTTATAAATTGAACACCTTCCATTACCGTTTATACATGTAAAACCTTCCTTATCCAAATAAGAAAGCGAAATAATGTTTAAACTTAAAGAAGGTACGTAATAACAATTAATTAAAATAAAAATGAGCCCAGAGGGCAACACCAGCTCGTATGTTCCCACAGCAACAGCAACAACTCTTGCTCCATTGCCCACACGTAGGTTCACCTCGCTTCTGTCCAGCTTCCTACTGTCTCTAAGACCCTGCACATTTGTACAAATGTGAGAACCACATGCTGTATCTAATACCCAAGTGGTTAAAGTAGAAAAATGAACATTTATAACAAAGATACCTGAAGTAGAGGCCTCGCTCTTTTTCTTCTTCAGATCTTCCATATGAGAGAATTTTTCTAAAAAGAAAAATAAAATTACATTGGGAAACCTCATTTACATTGAGGTGAAAAAGAAAATAAAATTACATCCAGAATTTAGGGAGACGACACGTAGGCCGTATTTGCCAAAAATACCTAGAGCCATATCCAACACCATACTCATACATGAACAATTCACATATTTAAATATATATACACGGCTATCATACAACACACCAAAAAAACGATTTTTAATTGTGTTCAATAAGGGTTTGTGCAATTTAACATGCCTTCTTGAAAAATAAGAGTCTTGCACCAAAAAACAAGAATTCAAGAATCATATTCAAGAACTCTAACTTTTTGACCCAAAATTTAAAAATTCATAATTATAAATTTTCGACCAAGACTAAATTTTTTCAAGAAAAATTTTAATCAATCCAATTGATTACCCTATGTATCAAATACATAAATTTGCACCAATTTTTATATTAGGTTCGAAAAACACATGTGGTGGATTTTCACAAAATTCAAGCATACGAATGAAAGCGGTAAACACCCAAACATACATCTCATGTATATCACAAAACTAGAATAAACACAAGATTAGCGTGGCTCTGATACCACTGTTGGAGAATTATAGAGCGAGCGCAGCGGAAAAAACAAAAAAAAAAACTTTAAAGGCGTATACTCTATAATTCCCTTCCAGGATCCACTAATTGCATTTATTCTAGTAAGAGAAGAGGTATACCTAAAAATCAATCGGTAGCTTTGAAACTTGCGAATCCGAGAAGTCCACTGGAACGTGTCCTTCCTCTGCCGGTGATCCACACGAGCAGTTTGGCAGATACCCAGGTGCTAGCCTCCTTCTCTTCTCCAAGAGAATGCAGGAAACCCAACCTACGATTCTTGAATGTTCAAGAACAATTCTTGAACCCCAAGAAAAAGTGGTGCACAACTCACAGACAAACCCCAAACCTTTTAGGGTTTGATCACACCTTTCTCTCTCTAGGAAAAATAGTCGACTTTCTCTCTCTCTTGGAAGTAGTCGACTTTCTCTCTCTAGATTAGGTCAAGTCGAATTTTCTTTTCTTTTGTGAAGAAGTGTGCAAGTTGACTTTCTCTCTGTGTATTTATAGAGTTGTTCTTGAAATTAGGGAATTGATAATTATAATTAGGGAATCCCTAAATTAGTGAATTATCAAATTAGAAAATTATAAGATTACAATAATATTATAATTTAGGACTTGAATTCTTAATTAAAATATTACATTAATATCTTAATTTGAATTCAAAATGCAATCTTGAGATTCAAAATGCAAGATCAAAGCTTGCACATGGACCCCACCAACAATGCACCATTCCCTAATTCTTTTTAAGGAATTTAATAAATCAAAATAATAACCCTAACTCTTAGGAAGTTATAACCAACTTATTAATTCTCTAACAATATTGAATTAAAATATTACCCTAATATCTTAATTCAAAATTTGAATCTTGAAATCAAAATCAAATCTTGAATCTAATCAACAAAACAATTTTATTAATTAAAATCAAGGAGCATGATGCGCCACCCTCAAGCCTTGTTATCCTAATATTAGAGAATTTAATAAATCAATAATCCCCTAACTTTTAGGAAGCTTATTTAATTTATTGTTCCCTAATATTTTAAACAAAAATTTAATTGTAAATAGGTTAATCAAATTAACCATTTAACAATTAATATATTTAAACTTGTCTAACAAATTTAAATATCATAAACGTAGATATTATTTAAGACAAGACTTCATGTCCTAAGACATTCAACCATGTCTTAAATCGTGGCACTAATTTGACTCACGAATTAACCCTAATTTGTGTCCCATTACGGTTTCTTGATCCTGCTCGTGTGTGACCCAGCAGGCCTCACGTGAAGTTGGCAGCAAGTCATCTCTATGACTCACAAGTCGAGAGCGGACTCTAGCAAGCCATCACGACTACCCAAAACACGTGAGTTATCGTTTTAACAAAACCGATTTAACCTTAGTACCACCTTGTCATAATCCCTATTGTCACACGATATTTTGGTCATGGATAAGGCATGGGAAAATCATCCTTATTCCAAACCAAAACTTTCTCGATTCCTTGAGTTAGTCTCATTTCCCTGTGTGGCCACACATTCCTTGGACAGACTCATCGGGCCCAGTTAAATATCTCTCATCTTAATGAGGGACAAAATTCCTTCTTGGTCAACCACATTCCTCAGCATGACAAACAACTAAACCCGTACCTAGCCTGTATGGCTACCCTGTCACGGGCAACGTTGGACTAGGCCAAAGTTCAGCATCTACAACGCCGGAATAATCAAGACTTCAGGTCTAAGGGCATCGTGACAAGTGTACAGGAGAGACTAGCTTATGATTAAACCCATGCAGGACTCTCCGGGTCGGTCCAGCAATTTGTAACCCATTACATAATTGCACCATGACTCTCTAGAAGCATCACATGCGCGTATCTCTATACACCGAGGTCATGCTGGTCTTGGTTCATTCACGTTCCCACGAGAATGATCGACCAGGGACAGTTTATACTAATTATCACATAATTAATCAAAGACTGTTATAACAGTAAACATGCTAATAATATGATAACGAGATAATTTATCATTTATAAATTAATCAAAATAATATGTTCAAACAAACACATATATATAAAATGATTGGCCCTAGGTCACAATCTCCATCATAGAGTTGCAGGGAAATGTTTAAGACAGTTCATGTTTTCTGTAATTGAGATTATGTGCAGTAAAACATGAAATATAGGGGAAAATGTAGTGGAATGCCTAGCCTTGACTAGATGCTGACCATCTTTTTTCTTTTTCACCGTGTTGTTCTCCTTTACACTTCTTTAGAATTAGGCTTGAATTTGTAGTATATTTTACTGTTGCCACCTGCAATAAAATAATTGTTACTTCAAAAGCTCCGTTGTATTATTATTTTTTTTTTCTTGTCTAATACTTCATCAAATATTTTACACTAGTATTTACTATATTATTTTGTGTTTTTCTTACATGCTTATAAGATTTCGAAATACCTCTTTTGTGGGTGAACTTATTTTTAACTTTCTATACAGGACTTTCCTTTTTTATTTATGTTTTTAAATATCTCTTTGTATAGCTATGGCTCTTTGAATTGAACGTACATGATAACTATAACTTTTAAAATTCCTTCTCATTCATCTTTCACTTCTTCCTGCCCTTCCTTTCTGTTCTCCAACACTCTTCAGTCTTCACTAAATGTGTATCATATAAGTTCCCTTTTTTCTTGGTAGAAAGTAACTTTTCAGATGGAAATTAATCGTCAATTTATCAATTTGAATATGTATCATCTATAATGTAATGACAAGCAATTAGTAGGTCTTCTACTCTGCAAAAGTTTGGATATTGGAACTTAGTATTTTGGTAAATGATGAAATCAGAAACAAATTATTTTAGTTGATGACATACTTGGATGTTAGTAATATCAGTTTAATATCAAAATGACATTGTATAAACAATTTTATGTTAGTTTTATCAATGTGCTCCTTCTTCATGAAAGGAGAAATTCAGTAGTTTTCCTCTGTTTAATTTCAATCCTTCGTAATGTCTTCAAAAGTTTTATTTCTCTTTGTTAACATGGTAGTGTAGGAGAAGAAGAATCTAAAAAGAAAAGATGAAGTATGAGTTCTGCCATCCAATTTAACTTAGTTCTGCAAATTCTTTCTTTGGTTAGGTATTCTGATATATGAGTACTATAAAGTCTAATTTTCCCTGTGTCCTTTGCTTGTTTGCCAGGTGCCCTTCATGCAGGAATTATAAGGTATTATCTGCTAAAAATATGTATTAAAATTGAGGCATTTTTAATTAATTATTGCAAGTAATCATATTCTCTTTTCAAATTTCTATTGCAGCCTCATTATGAAAAGGTTGCTAGGCTTTTTAATGGACCTGCTGCAGTTCATCCAGGAATTATATTAATGACCAGGGTAGATTGTGCTTTGAAGGTACGAGCATTGCCTCTTTCTTTGAGGTTTTAATTTGATATTTATACCAAAAAGTACAACCTCCTATCTTACTTTCAGTAGAGGGCTTTATTTATTAGTGATTTAGGATTGTTGTATTCATTTGTTTGGATCTTGGGATATACAACTCGTAGATGTATCAATTATCTTGTTTAACGCCTACTTAAGTCTTATGTATGGTTGCTTGTCTTATAATGATTAGGATAGTTTGATCACTATATAGGTTTTACCATTTATCTTAGGGATTTCAGTTTTATTATTGTTCCCCATTCTACACTACATTGTTATTAGATAAATTTTTGTCGGATGTCAAATAAAGTTGATTGTCATGTTAGAATATAATGTTTACCAGGGCCCAACCTATGTTGTAATTTGTGGGGCATTTCTGACCATATAGTTTCACTACTCTACATATAGGTAACTTAACATATTCCAACCACCACAATTCAATAGTTAACTATATGCAATTATGCATGGGAAATTTAAGAGGCAAACCACTTTTTTTTATGTTAATTAAGGGAATACATGAATGTACTTTAGAAATATTGTCATAAGATAGATAATGATATTCCCCCTGGATAATTTAACCTATGAGGTCAACTAAAATGTCATTTTGACTAATTAGAACCCATTAACCTATGAGGTCAACTAAAATGTTATTTTTTTTTAAAAAAAATCACTTAAAATAAAAATATTGTTTTTGCGGTGATTGTTCTTGCTTGTCAGATATTACAATAAAACTATTAACTATCAAGGGCATTCACTTAAACCTTAATGTCTTGTGTTGAAGTGCTTCTTGGGAGGGTATCAGAACTTCAATGACCAAATGGTTGGAAAGTTCATTTCATGTTGGATCCCATGCTCTTATCAGAACTAAGTTTCAAAATAAGGAATTGTAGGCTTGTGTTTTGTCGACCCTTCTAGCTTCGTGTGAGGAATTGATTTGAAAGTCATAATAAAACTATGCATAAGTCTTCATTTTACAACTAAATTTTTTATATTAAACTGAGTCTGTGACATTGCTATTGTAAATAGCACATTAGTTTAAAATCATAATTACTTTTATTTTATATTTTTACCCATTTACTTTTATGAAAATTTATTTTTAAGAATTGTCTCATTTATGATTTGGTTCTCTATTCATTTTCCTTACCTTTGCATGATTTCTTCATATTTACACTTACTACCATAATGCATATTTGTCTCTTAATATATTGCTTCTGCCACTTTTATATTGTTCATTTTGAGATAGTTTAGTTTTTTATTTAAAACTGTTATTTATGGGCAAAACATGCATAGGTAATTGGTCCCTTTCTTTTCACATTTTTGGCAACACAGATAAATACAAATCTCTGTGATAAGTTTTCTGTTGGTCATTATCCTATGCTCTTTTGGGGCCCTCCTTCTAAGTTTGTTGGTGGCAATTGGGAACCTAAGCAAGAGAAAAGTGATATACGTACAATTGATGATGGACGCACAGCTAATCGGTTGCTAAGTTGGATCAACAAGCAAATAGGCAGGTAAGAGGTATATGTGTGTTTATTATTGGTCCTGGGTAGGAAGGGCAACGGATGGATATCCGGTGGTTTTGTTACTATCCGTATCCGTATTCGTTTATCCTATCCAATATCCGTATCCGATAAATTAATATCCGTATCCGCACCCTATCCGATATCCGGTATCCGACGGATATCCGAAATATCCGAAATATCCAAAAAAATATGGATATAGGATAGGATATCCTATTTTATAAATCGGATATATCGGGTACCCGATATCCATTATCCACCAACTAATATAATTAAATGAAATTATTATTTATTTACATTTTAAATTTATTTTTTAAAATAAAAAATTAAATATAAATAACTAAAATATGATTCTTTAAAAAATATATATAAATATAATTAATGAAATTTAAATATTTATATATAAAATGTTAAATTAAAAGTAAAATATAAAAATTAAATGAGTAATAGGATATCGGATACCCTAAATATCCGTTCATTTCGGACGGATATAGGGTATCCGAGGGCAATATCCGTATCCGTCCAATATCCGAAAAAAATTTAATTTTTACTATCCGTATCCGTATCCGATATCCGGTATCCGACGGATACCGAATATTTTTTCGGACAGATATCCTAACTTAGGATATAAATTGCCATCTCTAGTCCTGGGGTTATGATATTGTTCACTATATACCATAGTAGGCCATAAGATGTTTAATATATTCAGTTACATTGGCTTCAGATTATTGGAATCTTGTGGACACAAGCTTTTAGAAATTGGAATTATTAGGCTTGGATAGGTTCTAGTATTTATAAATAGCCAGATGCAATCACGTGGATTATTACTATTTTCTTATAATATAATATTATCATTTTCTGGCACAATCATCAAGAAATTTGTACGATAAAGAAATTCATAAGTATGCAATTTCATTGACGTTCATAGGATATTATATTATTAGATACAAATTGCTTAAAGAGATTCAAACTACATTAGTGCATGATAATAGCTGAGGAAGCATTTCATATCTGTCACTATTTCTGATGGAATGTAACATTGTAATACTGTATTTTTGCCTAACCTTATTTTCTTGTGTGTAATTCATAATGTTTTTAATGCTACAGTTCATTTGACCTAGATGATCAAAAGTTTGAAAATGAGAATGTTTCATCCAATGTGTCGGACCCAGGACAGGTCCTTCTGTTAGCTCGACCTTAAATTGGTTTTTGTTTTTAGGGTAAATTACACTTTGGTACCCTGTGGTTTGACCCTATTTCACTTTGGTACCCTGTGGTTTGAAACTTGACACTTTGGTACCCTATGGTATTCTCCATTAACACTTTGGTACCCTTTGGAGCTATTTTATAATTTTAACCATAATAAATTTTACAAAAATTACATATTGACCCCAAAAAAATTTTAAATTTTTCATTTTAGTCCTTATATAATATGTATCCAGGGACCTATTTGTAATTTTTTGAAAATTTTTTGGGGTCATTATGTAATTTTTGCAAAATTTGTTATGGTTAAAATTACAAAATAGCTCCACAGGGTACCAAACTGTTAATGGAGAATACCACAGGGTACCAAAGTGTCAAGTTTCAAACCACAGGGTACCAAAGTGAAATAGGGTCAAACCACAGGGTACCAAAGTGTAATTTACCCTTGTTTTTATTCCATGTTTAAATATTGACATATATGATTTGCATGACTATAAAAGATTGCAAGAGCTCTCTACGATGTTGAAGAGGCAACTTCTACAGCTTTTGAGATCATCTTAGAACACAAGGTAGATAGTCATAATTTCTGCCTCATCTTTGATTTTGTGTTTATTCTCGTGATGATAAAACACATGCTTTTTGATATGCAGATGATAAAGCAAGAAACTCGTGCATCACTTTTAAAATTTCTCCAGCTTCTAGTCGCCCATCATCCTTCAAAGAGGTATGATTAATGAACTTGCTTACTACTCCTTTGTTCTGTCTGTCTAGTAAGTTGTTTCACAATATTTATGTTCTGGATTATTTCTTTCAGATGCCGAAGGGGTAGTGCAGAATTACTTGTGAACTTTGATGAATTGTACCCAACAAATTTGTGGTCAGCAGATAAGCAGGAAGATGATGAGGTTGCATTGAGGAGCTCTCAAATTTGTGGGAAAGACGTGCCTCGCGGTTATTGGGTACGATAACCTCAATTGTATTCACCATTTTAAACATTTATGTTCTATTCTAGTTGCCATTTGTATGAAGTATTTGTATTTTCTGTCATGTTGAAGCTTGAGTATATTTAGGAATCCATGTTATCTTTTGTTTATTAATTATTCTTGTTTATCTCCTTTATTGTTTATTGTATCTTTCAAGTATATTTATCTTTAACTTGATTAATTCTAATTAATCCTATTGTATTAGGATTAGAGTGGTCAAGTGAACTGGTCCAAACACTTATGTTTGGACAAAAAAATAGTCTACAAAACTATTTGCCTTTGAAGTTTGAAACCATTGGCTCTAATATTCTGTTTGATTCTTTTTTCAAAATTAAAGCTTCTTAGAGTTTTGGTTTTGTTTGGACACGGTACTTAATAGAATTAACACTAATGACTTGCTTCAAAATAGATGTCCTAGGATGGCTTTATTACCGGATGTCTGTGTGATGTGTCTTAGAAGCTCTGAGACAAATATACATCTCTTCCTGCTCTGTGAAATGACTACGTATTTATGGATCAATTTGGTTGGCTACATTGAAAAGAA
Source organism: Chamaecrista fasciculata (assembly GCA_003254925.1). Lineage (NCBI taxonomy): Eukaryota > Viridiplantae > Streptophyta > Magnoliopsida > Fabales > Fabaceae > Chamaecrista > Chamaecrista fasciculata. The sequence goes on along the minus strand of QANZ01021520.1, from coordinate 159,606 downwards.
TTGATTGTGCCCAACTAATCTTGGCACTTTCCTTGCTATCAAGTTTGTGGGTTTCAAGAAGAATATGGAGCATAAAACACTTTGGCAATGTGAAATTTTAGCAAATTTCTGGTGTGTATGGTTGGAGCGAAATGCTCGATACGAGTCCCACATCGAGTAGTTAGCTAAGAGTAAAGCACTACCCGATTATAAGCCCTTGGGAGAACCACACCTCAAAAGCTAGCTGTTGAAGTTGGAGAGCCCAAGACCTTATATAGTGTTTTACTCTTAGCTAACTACCCGATGTGGGACTCGTATCACTTCCACATCATCTTCTTTGGGATAGAGTTACTTTCTTGACTTCATTGTGGGTTTCTTCTAATGGGTTGTTTAGGGGGGTTTTAATTACAGGCATCAAATGGGATTTGAAGGCATTATTGATGTATCGTCTTGTTTTTCCTTTCTTTTGTTATGTTTCCTTTTGGAGAGGATTACTTGTCCTCCTTGTATTCCTTTGTATATTTTCTATCTCTAATAAGTTTCTTTTATTATTATATATATATATATATATAAATTATATAGTTGAGTTTCCATTTTTTTCCCTTGGTTAATTGTGTTAGTTTTGCCTTATTACATTAAATGTTTAATTTTTCTTTTCCTTAGAATGAGAAGATTTCTGATTGATTATTTTCGTTTTGTTGATGTAGATCTTCTGTCGCGGAAGTAAGAATGATACCCGGGGCTTTAGGTAATGCTTTGCTTTTGATATTCATAACTATGATTTCTGATTCCATCTCTTGTGAAACACAGTTCAGATTATGGGTTTCCTAATATTAATTTTTTTACTAGTTGGGTGGAATAGTCATGGTGTATTAGTTTTGGTATTGGATTTCAGTAATTACATATTAGGACATTGTTGCCATTTGTGTGACATTGTATTGATTGCTTTTGACTCAAAAGAAAGTGAATGTGATTGTTGCATACGTATTTCAAGTTTTTTGTTGGTGCTGATATTTTAACCCTTGTTTGCATTCTCTTTCTCTCCTTTTTCAGCTGTGGTTTATGGGTTCTTCTACATTCGCTCACTGTCAGAATTGATGATGGAGAGAGTCAGTTTACATTTAACGCCATATGTGATTTCATTCACAACTTCTTCATCTGTGAAGAATGTAGACAACATTTTTACAAGATGTGTTCAAGGTAAAGTAGAGAAATACTCATGTTAGCATCATCATCATCGTCAAAGCTTTTTTACTTTTCTCCTCTTGTAATTGTGAATAATCCTTATTTTCAGTGTTTCAAGTCCTTTCAACAAAGCCCGTGACTTGGCACTCTGGTTGTGGAGAGCCCATAACAAGGCCAATGAAAGATTAATGAAAGAAGAAGCATCTCTAGATACTGGTGATCCCAAATTCCCCAAGATAATATGGCCTCCAAAGCAGCTTTGTTCTTCTTGTTACTCAATCCTTAATCAGAAGAACAACCAAATCGAATGGAATGAGGATCAGGTCTATAAGTTCTTGACTAGTTATTATGGGAAAATGATGGCTTCTCTGTACAAGGAGAAGAACATGATTGGAAATGAAGGGATTGATGGAGCAATTGAAGAACTGATAGTATCAATTGTTGTTGTTAGTTGTGCTTTTGGAGCACTTGCTTGCTACTGGCGTTCACAGCACAAAAGCCAGAAGTATTTCCACCACCTACACTCTTTAAAGAACATATGATAATTAGGAGGGTAATGAACTCTTTTGAGTTTTAACTAACCAGAAGAATTAGAAAAGAGGGAAAGATTATAATAATGCTCAGACTGGCTCAAATGGTTCAACTTGTGAACCATCCATCTAAGACTAGAAACTTTTTATTAATTAATTTTAGAGTAAACTATCGATCTAGTCCTTGAATTATGTGGGCGTTGTTATTTTGATCCCTGAATTTTTCAAATGTTTGATTTGATTGTTGAAAATTCATGACTCGTTGCAATGTAGTCTCCCTAGAGATTAAGTTGTACACCGTTAGTGTGTTTCGGAGGGACTAGCGTGTAACAAGTCATAAATTTTCAAGGACTGAACCAAACATTTCAAGAAATTAGGAACTAAGTCGACTGTGTCCATATAATTTAGTGACTAAAGTGTAGGCTTACTTGTTGAATTAAATATATTCTATCATAATTTTCACATTTCTTCTATATCTACATATTTATCCTAATCCTAATCAAGTACTGTTGGATATGGGTCCACCCTTGGTGGATTGGACCTAGTCTAAGGTGATCAAATAATAATAATTATTATTATTATTGATTGAGCTTATTAATTAATTAATTAATTAATTAATTAATAGATAATGATTATGAGAAGTTGAGATTTATGGGGAGTATCTATCATAGTTATTTTGAATAATTATGAATAGATATTTTTTCTCTAATTAAATTTCACTAATATTGTTTTTAATATTAATTAAAAACAAAACACACACACACACGTTTAGAGAGGAGGAAGGCAGTTTTTCAGAAAGGAAAAAATAGCCTCCAAAACGTGGATGTATGCGTGAGATAATGGGGTCTCATTTTGGTGTGTAAATTGGTTTTTCAGAGAGTTACGGTTGTGGCTCTCATTTTTGATCTATCTCTGGTGTCTCTCCCAGTCAGTGTGCTTTTGCGGTGTAGACCGTTCGTACGGGGATCCGAGTTCGAGTTTGTGACCGGGTCTTCGCGTGGGTATTTGGATCCGACATCCAGGTACGCCCGAAACCTTTCAAGTACAATAGGAGCTTTAACATCACTTTTCTTCAATCAAGTGTAGGATAAAAAGCATAATATCTCATCACAGGATTCCAAGTCAAACAATTGCTTAAATATAGTTTTTAGACATAATTAATTATTTGGTCTTTATATTTACATAAAACCAATGTATCAGTTCGTAAATAATCAAAATATACGATTTAATCCTTAAAATATTTTAATTGTCAACGACTTAATTCTCTATGACAATTCGATCTATGAATTTGAACTAATTTTATATTTTTTTTCGTCCTTCAAAGTTGTATTAAATTTATACATTTTGATATCTAAATTTGTATTTTTTTTCATCAATTTGATTAAACGACTAAATTATTAACAATTATATATGATATTTTAAAGAATAAGTTATATATTTTAATTATTCAAATTATGATAAAACCTATGCTCATTGGTATGAGCATGGGTAAAAATACAACCCACATTATGATTACTTTGTGGATAAAGTTAATGTTGCTCGGAGTGGACATCGAGTTGCCATAATTGTCATGTATCTTTCTAATTTGACCAAAGGTGGTGAAACGGTGTTCCCTAATAAGGCAGAAGTTTGTCTTGTCATTATTGTTTGATGCCTTGATTGGATCATTGGGAATTGCTGGAAGAATTTTCAGTTGTTGTTCTTCAGTATTTATGTTTCTTACTTTCTCTTGAAATAGACTTGGGGTTATTTAGCTTTTTTTTTTTTCTTCTTGTTTTGGAAATAAGGAACGAGACATTGCTTGCTAGCTAGGTGAGGGAGGAATAGGGATGGCAACGGGTAGGGTATCTGGTCATTTTGTCACTATCCGTATCCGTATCCGTTCATCCTATCCAATATTTGTAACTTATCTATTTAGGATAATTTAGTATCTGTACCCGTACCTTATCCGATATTCAGTATCTGACGGATACCCTAAATATCCAAAATACCCGAAAATAATGGATATAGGATAGGATATCCTAATTCAAATATCAGATATATTCGATATCCGATAACCAATACCCGTGAATTAAAATAAAATAATTTAAAATATAATAAAAAATGTATAAAAAAATATAATAAAATATTGGGTAAATTACACTTTGGTACCCTATGGTTTGATCCTATTTCACTTTGGTACACTGTGGTTTGAAACTTGACACTTTGGTACCCTGTGGTATTCTCCATTAACACTTTGGTACCCTTTGGAGTTATTTTGTAATTTTAACCATAACAAATTTTGCAAAAATTACATATTGACCCCAAAAAATTTTCAAAAAATTACAAATAGGTCCCTAGATACATATTATATAGGGACTAAAATGAAAAATTTAAAATTTTTTTGGGGTCAATATGTAATTTTTGTAAAATTTATTATGGTTAAAATTACAAAATAACTCCAAAG